>WBNM01046180.1:20293-43796 GCA_013399055.1 Ramphastos sulfuratus | reverse complement strand
GGACAGGAGCATCTCTCTCATGAAGTGAAGCTGAGAGTCTTGAAGCTTTTATCCTGGAGAAGAGCAGATTGAAAAGGGTTCTCCTCAATTCATATACATATCTTAATGATGGAGAACATGAGGATGCAGCCAGATACTTTTTTCAGTACTGCCCAGTGATAAGACAAGGAGCAATGGGTACAAACTAGAATACAGGAGGTTTCACTTGAATTTAAAGAAAAACCTTTTCTGTAAGGGTGGCAGAGAACTGGACCAGGCTGACCAGAGAAGTTATGTCAAAACCTGCCTGGACATTGCTACTGTGCTACCTGATCAAGGTGAACTTGCTTTGTCAGGGGGGTTGGACTAGATGATCTCCTGAGGTCCTTTCCAACCCCCACCATTCTGTGATTCTACATCCACATTTCCCTGATTCTTAACATGGTTTTTTTTCCTGTGCATCCTTCTACTCTGTGACAATAAAAGGCAGATCTCAAGGCCTTACCTAATACTCATTTTCCTCCTTGGTCTCTTCTGTCTCCCCTCATTGCTCCCAGGAAGGGAGGGATTCTCTCTGGCCACTGCAGGGTATCACAGGGCTTTCTCACATCACTTCTAACGCATTCCTCACCTCCGCTCACCCAGGAAGAATCTGCTGCGTTTGATTTCTGTCTCAGGTCAGTCGTCTCACAGCTATGTGCCAGGTCGGTGCCAGTGAGCTGTGTTGCGAGGCAGAGCTTTGTTCTGCAGGCTGGTGGCTCAGGTTTCACACGTTCAAAAGGAGCCGGTGTAAAGACAAAGACAAAGACAAACAACTCAGGCTTCAGTGCCAGCAATGCGTAAAGCATCACATCAGCCGCACAGCAGGAATATTTGTGTCCAGCCGTGTTCAGGTATTATTTGCATTAGTTTTGGGTGTTCCCAACACTTGGCACAAACAAGGACTTATTTTTCCTTCTGTTAGGTTGCCTTTTTATTAATCCGTTGTTCTTCCAAAGAAGAATATTGCCCCCCATGAACTGGCCAGAGAGACATCACTTTCAAATATAAATACCAGAATGCAGCCCTGCAAATTACATCTCTTTGGATCAACACTTATGAAAGAAGACAGCTGCTTCTTCCTCTTCTTCTTTTTCTCCTCGTGTCCACTGTGAATTAAAATAAAATTGCCTATAATCCATCCTTTAAAGCCTCACAGTCAAATTGATTCCTGGCATCACAATGCAGGAAAGAGCATAACTGGACCATGGATGAACTTATTCTCATGAGTTTAGCTGTGCTTTGAAAGCTTTTTGATGTATGTGTGTTTTATTTATAATTTGTCCTTTTGTTTTGTTGTTTCTTTGTTTTGTTTTGGGTTTTATTTTTTTTGGTGTTTTGGGTTGGGTTGTTTTGTTTTTGTAATACCAGAGTTGTTTGGGGACTGCATTAGCAAACTTTGTAGCACTGACTGCAGCAGAACCTCAATAAAGCTCATGGCATTTTAGCCTCTGCAATGATAACACATAGCGTGTGGCCAGCAAACAATAGCTGTTTTTCCAGAGGGATGGATTCTGAGAGACCAGGAGCTCCTGTTCATGTATTGACTACAGGGAAGCTGTTTGAATTCAGACAAATGCACTTCACACAATTCATTTCAGGGCTGATTCATTTTATCTGCGTGTCTCCTGTGCCAAGTGGGAACATTAGGCCTCTTTAAAAAATGATGGGGGATAATAAATGCTCCAGGCATTTGTTTTGCTGAAATGAAGTAATGGCAGAGAAGCATATGGTGAAATATATTTTTAATTACTTTTCAACAATGTTAAATTTTTTTTTTTTCCTTATTTTCATATTTAATGCTCTTGATCAAGCTTGCTAAATAGGCAGCTCGTATGGAACACACCACTTTGTGCAATAACACATGACTAATTTTATGGACAATATTCTACAGTGCTGTGTATCAGCAACATATTAGCTGTAGAACTTTGTTTATAATTCTTTGTGCCATCCAAGGAAGCTGGAGGAGCTGTTTTGTTCCTTTTTTATTTTTTTTTCCCTTTGAGCCCACAGTTCTCTAGATCTTTGATTTTGTTTTCTTATATATGTTTGTTTGTGCATGTAAAGCAGGAAATATTCTGCTCTTCTGGTAGACTAAACAAAAGGAAATCCACCTGGGACTGAGAGGAGACACTAGCCTTCCTTTTAACAACTTCACTTCTAAATCACTCTTCCATCCCCTGCCTTCATCTCCCTCCCTGTAGCACAAACTCCACACCAAAGCAAAGTGAACACAAACAAAGGACACCTGTTCCCAGACGTGCTAAAGAGAGAAAAGCTGCTGGTGCCTAAAGGCTGAAGCTGAGCTGAATGGATGATGGCTACAGAAGTTAGCTAAGGCTTCAGATATATCTATGCAAGGGGAAAAAAAAAGACCC
The DNA here is from genome assembly GCA_013399055.1 of Ramphastos sulfuratus. Classification (NCBI taxonomy): domain Eukaryota; kingdom Metazoa; phylum Chordata; class Aves; order Piciformes; family Ramphastidae; genus Ramphastos; species Ramphastos sulfuratus. The sequence goes on along the minus strand of WBNM01046180.1, from coordinate 41,400 downwards.
CAAGCCTGTTGTGCAATGCCAGCAAATAACAACTAAAAAGTCACTTACATCACAGGAGGGTGGCAGGGGGAGATCAAGGTACAATAATCACCACTTGTCTGTGCCCATGTATCATATCATTGGGGTGTACACAAGACTTCAATACAAATTATTTTTAAAAGGCAAAAAAAAAAATGTTAATTTGCTGTCAGCACTTCCAGCAGGTGACCACACTCTCCCCTCACTTGTCAGAGAGCTCACACAAATTATTCTTCCTCTGCAGACATCACAGTGCTCACCAGAGTGAGCAGAAGGATGCAGCTTGTAGCATGCCCTGGAGATAACAGAACCAGCCTATTTCAGACCAAATGAGTCTTTTCCAGAGATGAGAGCTCCTCACAGAGACTGCTCTGTCACCATCACCTTCTTTTTCAACTTGAGTGGCTTTTCTCCTTGTAGCCATGGCAGTATGGCAGGAAGGAGCTAGGTTAGCTCTCTCACGTGTCCAGTGCTCGCTTTCTCACTGCTAGTGATTCAGAGGATTAAAGCAGCAGGATATAAAGCAACAGATGGGGATTTCATTCATTCCCCATGCTTTGAAAACAGACTCTGAGATATATATCCATTGTTATTGTTGTGACCTCGAGTAGAGTGAATGCAGACCTCAGTTTGAGAAGACAGAAGGATGTTGCTGGGTCTGGGGAAGTGGGTACCACAGTGGAGAGAAACACTGGTGATGCTCTATCCCCATTATTCAAGCAGAAAGCCAGTTTGTAGCAAAGCTCAGTGCATTGCAGATGAATCACAGAATCACAGAATGATAGTGGTTGGAAGGGACCTCTAGAGATCATCGAGTCCAACCCCCCTGCTAAAGCAAGTTCACCTAGATCAGGTTTCACAGGAACACATCCAAGTGGCTTTTGAAAGTCTCCAGAGAAGACAACTCTACTACCTCCCTGGGCAGCCTGTGCCAGTGCTCCAGCACCCTCACAGGAGAGAAGATTTTTACTTAAATTCAAGTCAAACCTCCTGTGTTCTAATTTGTACCTCTTGTCCCTTACCCTGTCACTGGGCACCACTGAGAAGAGTCCAGTCCCATCCTCATGACCTCCATCTTTAAGACATTTATATGAGTTGAGAAGATTGCCCTCAGTCTCAACAGCCTCAGCTCTTTCAGATTCACCTTGTCACACAGATGTTGCAGTCCCCTATCATCCTCCTGGCCCTCCAGTGGACTCTCTCTGGTTGTTCTCTGTCTTTTTTGAACTGCAGAACCCAGAATCGGACAAAATGTTCCCAAGTATGGCCCCACCAGGGTAAGCAGAGGGGGAGGAGGATCTCCCTTGACCTGCTAGCCACATGTCTTAATCCACCCAAGAAATGCTTCTGTTCTCCATCTCTTTTCCCCTTCTTCCAAGGGTCTAACACAGAGGAATAGAAGCCAGAGGAAGTAGCAGTGGGAGAGATGAACCCCAAGAACAGCTCCTATGGCAAAGGGCTGGCATCTCATTCCTGTCCCTGGTACTGTATAAAGACTCATTAAAAAGAGAAGCAAGAAGTTGCTTTTGGGGAGAAGAAATGGCATAGCAACTGCTGGCCTGGTTCCCATGGTGCCTGAACCTGCTGAGGGGGGACCCAGCCAGTTCTGAGGCTGCTCACACAATTTACTGTGGCTCACTTTTATGGCAGAAGAGGGAACTGTAGCCTTTCCACCCCTGATCAGTCAGGCAGTCTTGTTCCTCAGTGATGGTCTGTGGGAAGGGAGAAAAGAATTTCCTTTAGTTTCCTTTCCTCCCCTCCCAGGTTGCTCCTTGGAGGGCTCCCAGGGAGAACCCAGGACTTCAGCCTTAAGGCAATAGATAAAGGAAAGACCCTCCAGAAACAGTCTCATTCATGTTTTATCAGATACCAAAGGAAAGATTAGTCTTAGGGAAGAGGCTTTTCCTTCTGGGGTTCATAACCTGGGAGTGCCATGGAGCTTCCAGAACCCAGATGTGACAGAGGATGTTAGATTTGCCAGACTCTTTACTTTTAATCCCCACAACTGAAGAATTGGGTCAGTTGTGCATGGCCAGAGCCAGCAGCTCCCCTTGCACTGCAGCTTTGCCTACTGGTGATAACACTCCCTATAAATCAAGACAGGCTGTGAAAAGTGACAAGGAAACTGTTATCATGTGTGTGTTTTTATTTTATTTTTTTTTTTTAATAGGAAAAAATTCCCCCTTAATATCCACACCTCATTTTGTCAATCTCTCCAAACCCCTGACAGGGCTGGGAATGTTGCTCAAGAGCTATTACATGTGGTGATTGTAATTTGTTCTTTTTGAAGAGGGGGATGTCTAAGTCGGTTTTGATGATTACATTTCCTTGGTCTGTATTTATTCGAAAGGCACTTTTCAGACCTGAGAATTGTTTCCAAACAGTATGCATAAATGATTAGTGCTGCTATCAGATGTGCACTTTGATCCTCGTTCCCTTCAGATGTTGGTTTGGATGTGAAGGCAGTGCTGTACCTGGTGCAGAAAGAATAGGGCTTAACCCCTGCAGAGGCTGGAGCTTTTGGAATGATTTAGAGATGGAATCAAGAACTTTCTATAGGACCAATCAGAGCTCTGAGTTAGAAAATTAAGTGCTAAGGGCATGGTGTTTACTACTGGAATGCTAAGTGATTAGTAAATACCACAGCTTCAATTAACATTAACATTCAATATTAACATTAATATTATCACTAACAGTAGTAGCAGTAATATAATAAGCAATAACACAATAACAGCAATGATCAGACATAAAGATCATATTAAATTTCCTATTTTGAGCATTATTCTATCACTTACAAACAACTCAGTCTTAATTTCTGACTGCTGTTCCACAAGCCAGAAAGTACCTGATTACTATTTTTTTTTTCACTTTCCAAAGAAATTCTATCCATTTATTTGTTTCATGCCTCTCTAAATAATCAGGGCATTTTACACTGGGATTGCCGTAGAATCATAGATTAGAAGGGGCCTTAGAGATCATCTACTCCAACCTTCTTGCCATGGGCAGGGATGCCTCTTAACTAGACCTGGCCTCATCCAACATGGCCTTGAATATGTACAGGAAGGGGATAGCCACAACCTCCCTGGGCAAGCTGTGCCGCAGTCTCACCACCCTTGTACTGAAGAATTTCTTCCTAAGATCCAGTCTAGCCCTGCTCTCTCTCAGCTTCAAATCATTCCCCCTTGTCCTATCGCTAGACACCCTTATGACAAACCCCTCTCCAGCCTTCCTCTAAGTTCACTTCAGTTATTAGAAGGCAGCTATGAGGTCCCAGAATGATTTCTTATCCCACACATCTGCCTTAGAAAAGAAAGTTCTATGTCACATCATGGACAATATCTTTATGAGTGTTGGAATTTCTTAGAGTAGCCTTCCAATATCTGAAGGGGGCCTATAGGAAGGCTGGGGAGGGACTATTGACAAGGACTTGCAACAACAGGACAAGGGGCAATGGGTTTGAACTGGCAGAGGGGAGATTGAAAGTGGATGTTAGGAGGAAGTTGTTTGCAGTGAGGGTGGTGAGACACTGGCACAGGTTGCCCAGGGAGGTTGTGGCTGCTCCCTCCCTGGAGGTGTTCAAGACCAGGTTGGACGAGGCCTTGAGTGACCTGTACTAGTGGGAGGTGTCCCTGCCTATGGCAGGGGGTTGGAACTGGCTGATCCTTGAGGTCCCTTCCAACCTTACCATTCTGTGATTCTATGATTCTTCCAGATCAGTGACAAGGAACATTCAAATCAATTTCAGATAAACCAGGTATATATATCTATTTTCTTGTAATTTGTTTGTTTGTTTGAATACACTGTTATTAGTGTCTCTCACCATTTGCAAGCCAGGAAGGAACCAATTTTGAAGACAAGACACCTAGTGAAAGGTCCAAACCAAAGAGTCCTTGTGCTTCAGCAGCATGTGTTCTATTGAACTTTGTGTAGTCCTCCATACATTCTGATACATTTTAGAGTTGTATGTATTAAAAAAAAAAATAATAAAAAAGGGCTCAGCTGCTTCAACAATTAATCATGTTTCAGAAGAGGTGTGTGAGTAGAGACTGAATTTTGAGGGTGCAACCACAAAACCTGAGTGAAATGAGCACAAACTCATTTTACCTACATCAGCACTTGTAGCATTGTGGACTGAGAGCTTTTATTTCCTTTGCAGGCTTTTGAACAGTTGTCCTCTCTGCAGATCCTGTTTTTGGAGCTGTTCTTTCTCCTCACCCATCTGATCTAACACCTGTTTCCAAATGTAATGTGCTTTCTAGCCTCTGATTCTTGAATGATGGTTCTTTTCTTTCTAACTCTCTTGCTAGCAAAGGGTGCAACATATATTAAATCCCATGGAACAGGCTCAGTGCAAACCAACATGGGCATGTGTGATCTGGAGCAATGGGACAGAGTTTCTCTGCTGGAGACTCATGTAAGAGATAAAAATAATTTCAAGGGAACTTCTTATGCAATGCAGAAAAGGATCTGCTTTGTGTCTCCCTATTTGCTGACAATGAGTCTTGAGGTAGTAGACCTGATGCCTCAGCCCCTTGGCATGCCAACTCGTAGCTGCAAAGCTGGAGGGAAGAAGCACATCCTATAATTTTACCACAAAGGAGAAAAGTCTCAGATGAGATAAATATTAAAGGGAAATTCAGGGCTGTTGTGCATGGAGGTGGAGGGTGGCAGAGTTAGAATCATTAGGTGACACTGAAGTGCTGATCTGGGGGTGCTGTGAGGGTGGAGGGAGGCACTGATGTGGCTCTTTTAGTGCCCCAATAAATCCATTCCTAATCCTTCAATTTTCTCCTTCCTTTAAAGAAACTCAAAATATCTTTCAGTGATCCAGCGTTGATCTATTGTTAATGATTTGTAAATCTTCTCCTGATTTGAGGTTTGCATCACAAGTGGGCTTGAAGAAGCAGTGAGCCAGATTTGTGACACAGACCAGACCCAGTCTATATAACATGGACCCGTTAAAAATAGTCACTGCCTCCATTTAAAAGCAGCCACAGAATCTGAGTTGTAATTTTGATGTTCTTAGATTGGCAGTTTGGCTCTAACTGAAGCTACCATTTAGGGCTGGTTTGTCTGTGGGGTAGGACTGCTAAAGAAATAATAGCTGCAAGCTCCTTTCATCTATCACTTTCCAGCAAATGATTTTCTATTTAATTCCTGCTAATGTTCGTCAGCAATTTTCTCTTGGATCTTTTCCTTTTTTTTTTTTTTTTTTTTCCCTCCCTTTTTTTTTTCCCCTCTTCTCTCTCTCTCTCTTTTTTTTTTTTTTTTTCTTCTTAATCTTGCTTTGTCGTGGCAAATTTGCCTACTGAAGGGACTCTTTAATTTGATGGACTGTGCTGGAAGAACACCTGCGACTGCCCAGGTGAGGACTTGCTCCGAGTCAGAAATGCTTTTTTTCAGTCAGCTAAAAAGGAACAAAAGCACACCCTCAGAATTTCAACACCTCTCCTGGCAGCACATGTAAGGCAGCATCATTTTGGAAAGCAAGATAGTATTTCTAAAATCCAATTAAAGATCTTCCTTCCAAGATGTCTTATTTTCTGTTCCAAATAAAGTGCAGTCTACAGTATGACTTTGTCATCCAGAAGAAAGCCTGAAATTAAGAGGAACATTATATGATCCTAGCATCTATTATGCATCTTTTTATTTGTTGAAGGCCTGCTGCTGAATCTACTTGTTTCCAAGGAATGAAAATTGCTTATTATCCTGAATAATGAAAGAGAATGTCGTCATCTATAATTGTTAGTTTAGGATACTTACTGTACCCTTCTATTATAAATAGAAAAAAAAAAAAAAAGTTCAGTAAAGGAAAGCATTAAAAGATTTTCATTAAAAAAAAAAAAAGGAAAAAAAAAAAAGATGGATTTGTTTGCAAGTGAAATTGATGCTTTTTTAACTGCAAAAATGTATTGGAGCAAGTTTCTTAATTGATAGAATGCAACTTGAATACGAATTCTGTTTGCTGAATGCAATCCATGAGTGTTGTAGCCTCTTTAATACTCACAGAAATGTGCTTCTATATATACTTAAGCATATAAATATACCCACCTGTCTATGCATGTCTGTACATGTAGGTGTAATGTATATGTGCTTAGTGCTTTTTTTAACACAGAGCTTTGCAATAGCTAAGCTTTATTTTATCCCTCCCCTCCCCACCCTGCCCCAAGTCTTTTCCTTGTTTTATTTCCCCTGATTAATCTCTTGCAAGATAATCTTTACCGGGTAGGAAGGTTTGCATTAACACCCTTTGCCTGGGTATGACAGCTCTGTAAACAGCAGCTGTATGGGGTCAGTCATGAGATCTAGAAATCAAAACTCTATGGGCTTTAGTCACAGCTCATGAGACAAACACTATGTGGTGCTGGAAATTGACTGCCAGACAGCCTGTGTTTGATAAGTTGCACTAGGCTGTGTGTCACACTTTCTGCAGCACACCAAAGTGCCTGTATGATAAAAAGGAGGAGGGGGGGGAAAAGACAACAAAGGGAAGAAAAAGAAAAAAACAAAACAAAAAACAAACAAAAAAAAAAAAAGGAGAGAGAAATCTACTCCAAACTCTAAAAGGAGAATATTAAAATCATTCAACTAGAAGAACATTCTCAGAGGAACAAATGTTTGTGCCTAAAGGGTTAGAAAACCAGTTTAGACCTAAACCCCTGTGAACATCAGGTATTTGGAGTTGTTAGCTCTTCCCACAGCTGAGGAAGTGAGCTTAAAGCTGTGACTGCAGTCAGCCAGCAACAATTTATGCCTGCACGGAAGAAAAACCACTCAGCACTGAAACAGTGAACCCAAAGAGCCACAAGATTAAGAAAATGAGAACTTTTCCAATAAGAAAAGGAAAAAAACAAAAAAAGAAGAAAAATACAGTGTTAGAATTGGTATCAGGCAGCAGTGTAAGAGTTCATATAAAACCCTCCTCCTGCTATCAGTCATGGATTTTTCATCCAAGCCAAGACAGCCTTCATCCATCTCACTGACATGTCTTGCCAGGCTCAGGGTAACTCAGCTCTGTTTTGGATATCATTGCAAAGATGTCAAAGTTGAGGAGGAAAGCTGCAAAATGGTTGCAGTTCATTTCTAAGCTCACAGGAGTGCAACTGCCCTCTGCTTAGCAGACAGAAACCTGTCCCTGTGAACATGCAGGTACAGCTGAGAGCCAGCTTTTGGCCTCTATCAGTGCCTAATTAAAACCATGCTAATTCCAACAATAAAATTATGACCCTGTAAAGCAAAACAAAGAAATGTGTTTACCACAGTGCTGTTTATTTACTATTGCTTCTGTTCATCTTCTGCCAATTATGAGGAGTGTTTCCAGCAAAACTGTCTGTGGCTGTTATTCAAATGTTTAGGGCAGTGCTTGTCCTCCTGTATTCAGGACTGGTGAGGCCACACTTGAGTATTTGGATCAGTTTTGGGGCCCTCATTAAGAGAAAGACATTANATATGGCTTCAGGTTGCATCAGGGAGATTTAGATTGGATATTGGGAAAAAGCTCTGAAAGTGTGACCAAGCATTGGAACAGGCTGCCCAGGGAGGTGATGGAGGCAAAAAATGTGTGGACATGGCACTTAGGGACATGAGCAGTGGGCATGGTGGTGCTCACGGACCTGAAGATCTTAGAGGTTTTTTCTCACCACAATGATTCTATTCTATGATTCTATTTACAGATTCATAGAATTTTTTTAGATTGGAAAAGACCTTTCAGATCTTCAAGTCCAACCATCAGCCCAGCACTCCACATATCTTTTAAATACCTCTGATGATGGTGACTCCAGCACTTCCCTGGGCAGCCTGTTCCAATGCTTTCACCTTTTCAGTGAAAAAAGTTTTTCCTAGTACCCAATCTAAATCTCACCTGGCACCACCAAGTCTCACTGGAGTGGAGCAGACCTTCCAATTTTAAAAGCTGCCAAAAATCCTGTACTGTTCTGGGCTACCCACATCTCATTTCCCCCTCCACATTCCAGCCTACTGAAGATGAAAATCCTCAAACCCTCAACCACACTCTAGCTCCTGCTGTACTCAAATACCTTTGCTGCCAATGCTGAGCTACCCAAACCATTTTAGCCATTCTTCCCATACTTTATGGAGATCCAGATCTATTGCTCTCATGGTGTGCAGGACTGATGTTATTTTTGTGAGCAGCCAGAAAGAAGTTCCTCTGGCATGGGAGTTGACAAGAATTTCTCCTTCTACTTCAGAACTTCTGGGTCTCCATCTAATTAGGCTGTACATTGCTAGGAAATAAGCACCATGCTGTGCTTGCTCACTTGCATCAAGTCAGACACGCTCCAGCATAGCTCAGGTGCTTTATCTAATAGAGATACTGACAATTCTATTTTTTTTTTTGTTTTCTGAGGTGGTGGTCGTGGTAGGGGAATGAGAAGGAAGTTTTTGTCCTGTAATTCACCAGTTTTAGAGAAAAGCAGAAAGTTCCCTGTTCCAGCATTTAAGTTGTTACAAGTGGAAAAGCTTGGATACCTTTTATTTATAGTGCCTCTATCTTTTTTATTAGGGAATCAGGCAGGAGGGATCTGCTTTGTAGTGTGGCAATGGCTATGAAATTGATCTTCAGGGGAGGTAATCTTGACAGAATTTGCAACAGAATGTAGGTTCCTTTACTGGAGCCGTTTGGTGTTATGAAAACTGGAAGCTGTACCAGTGATGGTCCCAGCTCAGCTGCTGTGCCTTCCTTCCAGTATTTCACAGCCTGCAGGCTATGCTCAGAACTAGAGCCCACAAAGGAGTGGAAAGTGCTCTTTAAAACAGGAAATTCTGGAACAGAAGCCTGCACTTCACCCTTTTCCATGTATCTGACAGGTTTGTGTCACTACCTTCTTACAGCTGCTGGTGAGAAGAAAGTTCTTCACTGAGAGAGTCATTCCCCACTGGAATGGGCTGCCCAGGGAGGTGGTGGAGTCACCATCCCTGGAGGGGTTCAAGGCCCGTTTGGATGTGGCACTTGGTGCCATGGTCTAGTCTTGAGGGCTGTGGTAATGGGTTGGACTTGATGATCTTTGAGGTCTCTTCCAACCTTGGTGATATTGTGATACTGTGATACTTGCATCTGGGAGGGTCCTGCATCTTTTCCTTGTGGTCCCCAAACAAGAATGTGATACTAGGGCTGAGAAAGGGCAGGAAACAGAACCCTCTGTGGCTCGTGCACAGACAAAGTGCAGTATGTCAGTGTTTTCATCTGAACTTGAATTCATGGATCCAAAAGCTATCACCATGCCTGTCAGCTCCCTCCATGGCCTCCAGCGCTGCATGGTCAGTGGCTCCTGCAGGTGGCATGCGTTTGGCAGGAGCCCTCCATGAGCACTGCCGTGGCTCACTACAGACAGCACCTGGAAGTCCCTGGTTTGGCTGAGGGCTGGAAAGCAGCCGGTCCTCTGGCTTTGCTCCTGGTGGGGTTTGACTGAACTCCTTCTGCACTCTGCTGACATCTCAGAAATACTCACAGAGCTGCTCTTTAGGCTTCACAGAAGTTGTGAGTCCCACTTTACATCATTCCCACACCCAGGGGAATTTTACCAGGCTCTGGGACAGAGAAGGATTTGTTATGATTAGGGATGCTTTGCTGCAGCTTAGGACATTTAACTGCCCTGATCAAGCACAGTGGGTTGAAGGTTGGACTAGATGGACTTGAAGGTCTCATCCAACCAAAGCTATTCTGTGATTCAGAAGGGAGGGGAAGTTGCCAGAGCCCTAATCCTGTGACCTGGAGGAATTATTTCAGAAGCAGAGGGTGAAAGTTTGGGTAAAATATCAATTATAAGACTGACAAGAAAATGATCTTAATAACATCAACTGTCCCAACCTACTTGATCTGAGCTGTTGGGGTCCGGGTCAGTAGGTCAGCAGTGACTATAGAAGAGGATCATTTCCACCTTAATGAGGCAAAGATGGCTTATTTCCGTCAGACAGATGGCAGTGGATGTGAGTCATACATCTGTCTGGGATCTATTTTTCTGAATAAAGTCATTTGGCCAGCAGTTTCCAGTAGCTCCATGCTCTATCCCTGTGATTCCAAAGTTTGCATGTGCTTTATGGGCTCTGACCATACACTGCTGTGTCACGTTTGGTAGGAAGGAAAAGAAGTGCATAATGCTAAACCCCTTTTCACCCACAGCTGGGTGGACCACATTGTTTCAAATGACAAAAGCACAAATGTGACACCTACTTGAAGTCCTTAGGATGCTTTTTTTTTGCTCATCTCTTTTTTTCTGGCAATATTTGTGATTCTGGAGCTAATATAATTTTTAACTAGTTATGCTAGGACTGATGGATATCTTGCTTTTGTGTTTTGCAGCTTCTAGCTGCTCGTGAGCTCTGATTAGGATCTTTGCTGCAGTGACTCTGTCCAGCTCTGAGCTCCCCAGCTCAAGAAGGACAGGGACTTGATGGAGAGGGCATGACAAAGGGCTACAAAGATGCTGAGGGGACTGGAACATCTCTGTGATGAGGAAAGGCTGAGAGAATTGGGGCTTTTTAGTCTGGAAGAGAGCAGTCTGAGGTAATAATCTCACAAATCCTTATAAATAGTTAAATACTGAGTGTCAGGAGGATGGGACAAGGCTATTTTTTCAGTGACAGGACAAGAGGTGATGGGCACAAACTTGAACATAGGAAGTTCCATCTAAACGTAAGGAGGATTTTTTTTTTTTTAATTTAAGGGTGATAGAGCACTGGGAAAGGCTGTGCAGAGAAGTGGTGGAGTCTCCATCACTGGAGGCTTTCAAAACCCACCTGGATGTGTTCCTGTGTGGCCTTCTCCAGGTGAACCTGCCTTGGCAGCAGGGGCTGGACTCCTTATTGCCTGATAAAGTGAGCTTTCATGTTGTCAGGAGTTCCTCAGAGCATGAAGAGTTTCCCTCTGCTGCCTGTTTGTGAGAAGCTTGCAGAAAAAGATCTTTGAGGTTTTTACCTCTCTTTGCAGTTGAGGTGAGCCATGGGATTCAGACATGTGTGTTCACACTTGTGCACTGGGGACCTGCTCAAGCCTTGCTTCCAGGGGGAAATGAGGCTTTAGGGCTGCAAGAAATTCCAGTTCAGAGATACTGCAAGCTGACAGATTCACAAGCAGGGTCTGTCTCCAATTTGATTTTAGAAGCTGATTTTTTCTTTTGATTTTTAGAGCTGCTTTCTGGAGGCAGTAATGGAATTTTTTAAGAGAAAAAAACCCAACTCACTGAAAGTATTATTTTTTAAATTTGCTTAGAAAGCAAAATATCAGCCTTTGGACATAACCAAGCAGAAGGCTTTCCTGCAAATGCAGGATTAGTCTGGGATATGGCATTAACTGTTGTTTTTTTTTATTTTTTTTTTTAACTAAGAAACTTTGAGCACCACCAAGGATGGTGAAACACCTGCTGTTTTCCAGCTTCTCTCATAAGGAGATTGACCTTTCCTTGAGCTTAGTTGGGTAACATTAAATCAAAACTAAAGTAAGGAGCAACCTTTACCATACCTGAGGCTATTTTGGTAGAGATCTGAGGAAAGATGAATCTAGCCTCTCTGTGTGCCCTTGAGAAGGTCATTTCAAGATACTTGTATCCAGATTTGTAAGGAAATGTAGGCTACATTCACAGATCCATAATATGGTTTGGGTTGGAAGGGACCATGAAGATCATCCAGTTCCAGCTTCCCCTGCCATAGGCAGGGACACCTCCCACTAGCCCAGGCTGCTCAAGGCCTCATCCAACATGGTCTTGAACATCTCCAGGGAGAGGGCATCCACAACCTGCCTGGGAAATCAGTTCCAGTGTCTCACCACTCTCACTGTAAAGGATTTCTTCCATGGCCATGTACCACTCTTCTCTGCACTACCTTCCAAACCTGATGGCAACTAGTGCTCTCTGCACTACCTTCCAAACCTGATGGCAACTAGTGCTCTCTGCACTACCTTCCAAACCTGATGGCAACTAGTGCTCTCTGCACTACCTTCCAAACCTGATTGCAACTAGTGCTCTCTGCATTAGCTTCCAAACCTGATGACAACTAGTGCTCTCTGCATTACCTTCCAAACCTGATGACAACTAGTGCTCTCTGCACTACCTTCCAAACCTGATGGCAACTAGTGCTCTCTGCACTACCTTCCAAACCTGATGGCAACTAGTGCTCTCTGCACTACCTTCCAAACCTGATGGCAACTAGTGCTCTCTGCACTACCTTCCAAACCTGATGGCAATTTTGACCATGTGTGATGGCAAAAATTTGAAGGGTAGCAGAGCAAACAGCACAATGATTCCATTTCTTACAGGTAAGTATATGCTTGTGGGCAAAACTTCCCCTCCAACTCCCTTTCAAGTCTTAAACTGGCATAGCTGATGAGCAAAGTGCTCTTAAAAAACCACCTTCCCCTCTCATTTTCCTCATGTTCCTGGAGCTGTGGGCTGTGCCAGACCACAGACAGTGAGTTTAAGCCTTTAAGTATGGAGCAATTTCACACCAGCTGGAATAACGTTGCGAGTGTAACAACAAAAACAAACAAACCCCCAACCAAACAGAAAGAAATAAAGGAAAAAGCTTTTCTTTGAATACATTTAATGCCTTTTGCCTTTAAAAGCTAACCAGCAGATTTATCAGCAGAAGCCAGATTGCTTGTGGAAAATGTGCTATGGAAGAAGGGAAATGGATTGTTGTCCACATGGATTCACCTGTTTGGTGGGGCAGACTTTGATGCACAACAGAACATGGTCTTGAGGCAGTTCTGGTACACTTGACTCCACAGCAAGGCAGAGTGCAAGCTCAGTTGTTTAAAGGCACCTATGGGTATACATAGCCTGCGTGTCATAGATCTGGCTAAGCTCCCTGGCTAGACATTGAGCAGACACCAGGATGTGTGCTTTAAGCCTTGAAGTCTGAACAAAATCTGTATAGTCCTAGGATTAAGCTCAGTCCTTGAGATTTGTCCTTGCTTCAGACTACCCTTTCCCAAATTTTAGCTAACAGGAGCATGCTGAGCTGCAACTTGTTCTTCAGATGCATGCAGTGCCGTAAACAAATTATCTTTATTCTCTGCTAAATAGAGCAGGAAAATCTTCAAACCTACCTAAAATAACAACTCTTTTTCATATTCCCTGTGCGAGCTTCTTTTCATTCTGTGTCAGCCTTAGCTGCATCTGCAGCCCATGAGTTAACTCCTGTTTGTCTTGTTCCCAGTGATGTCAGCAATTCTCTTTTCAGATATACTCAATCTCTTCTTTCTTCACTCCCTTCACTATGTCTTTGCTCTTCTCTTTTTATTTTGTAGGTTTTTTTATCCCTGTCTTCCATATCTTTGTTTTGCCTGTGGTAACTCTTCCTGGCTCCAAACTCCCTCTCTATGGAGAGGTGAGCCTCTTAAACTTTAGTTTCTCACTGTCCCCAGTGTTTTCCTCTCAGCAGATAACCATTAAGATTTAATTACTAACTGCTGCCTGGATTCTGGAAAGGCTATAACACAGACCTTGGTCAGCAGTGCATGTGCATAGGGATATCTCCAAGTACACCTGACTTCTTAGTAACAGCTTCATAATATCAGCCAGAGCTAATAGATTGTGCACAGACTTTCCTCTGCTTAAAATGTAAAACATCACTTCCTTAATGCCCTGCCATGCAGCTCTACAAACACACAGATTTGCTTCTTCCTCTAGCTCATTTGCTCAGCACTCAAGCACCAATTTAGAATGACTGATCTGGTTTTAATCCAGATGGCTTGATGTAGTGGTTTGTCTTCCTCTCACTAACCCCTCCTCCCTCTTCTCCTTCCCCTGCAATTTGTCTGCATTGTTTGGGTTTGGTTTACAACCTTAGTGCAGGACAGGGATTTTTCTCTCTTCTTTCCTGGGTACCTGACATTTGTGCTGCCATTGTCTGCAGAGTCTTTCAAGTCACTCCCAGAGAAATGGTGTTCAAAGGCAGCTCCCCTGGGAGCAGCATTAGAGAGGCACTGATTGTCTCATGATGTGGCATCACTCCTACAGGTAGCAGGTATTTTCCTGGCAGTTTGTCTTAAGCTTAGAATAGCATAACTGATAAGGGGTAAAGATATCTGCAGCACCTTAGCGGAGCTCAGTGAGGACACTCAGACAGCATTTGCCCAGCTGCAGCTCCCCCAGTGCTGTAATCATGATATTGATAATCTACCTGAGAATTAGGAGAAAATAATACAGCAAACCTGCTCGTACTCTCAAGGTCTACGTGTGAAGATAATGAATATTATTATCCTCTCTTTAAAGTCTTAAAGGCTGTGCATAAATGATTCACCCAGGCCCCCAAAGGAGCCTGTGTTTGACTAGGGAGCTGAACTTTAATTGTACCTGACTTTAATCCTGTGTTCTGCCTGTACCTCCCTCATTACCTACCTGTCCATTTTCATTAGCGCTCGTATCCGTCAGAGTCATTAATAAATCTGAGAGGGTGTTTTGTCATGGCTGCTAAACAAGAAACTTAATCAAGATCTAGACTTGAAATGTTTGCTTGCCTCCAAAAACCCATTGCCTAAAAGGGCTGTCATGTACCTGGGATGACTTTATCTACACCACACTTAATGCTGGCTGTTAACCCCAGGATATGGTCACAGAACCCAGAGGGGCTGGACTACTGTGTTTTAAGCTGGGGATAGCTGTCCCCAGAGTGGACACTGAGGACAGTTTCTTTGGTTTGGGTTGGAAGGGACCTTTAAAGGTCATCTACTCCAACTCTGTTGCAGTAAGCAGGGACATTTTCAGCCAGATGTGGTTGCTTCCATGAACACCATCAATTCTAGGCACATCACCAAGGGACAGTGGGTTCAAAGGCTCTTTATCTGAGGGGCTTTGGTAACAGGCAACTGGTAATGTGTAACCATCATCCCAAAGCTCTGAGATTCAAGTCGAAGTCAGCATGTCCATGCTTCTACCTTTATTGCAAGGCCTGGAATACATTTCTATTCATTTTCTTCTGCTGGCATCAACAACTGTATATCCTTCAGGATAAAACAGTTAAGAGAGAGAAAATCACCTCAAGTATTTGTTTTTAAAGGGCCATTCTGATTCTCTGAACTGGCTCACTCTTCAGTCAGTCAAGACATTGACCTAGCACATCAGAGAGTGCAGGATCATCTCTGCTCTAGTTTACATGGCTTTAAATAACCTCACCTGAGAGGCTGGTGGTTGCCCACATGGACTGGAAGGTCTCAAGTCCTTGCCATGCAAAATAAAGTTGACCAACCTGAGCACCACAGAAACTAGTTAGGAATAGAGAAATGATTAGTGTCTGTCTCAAACAAAGAGCATTGACTTCTTGTAAGTGGTTACCTTGCTGATTGAGATTGTCCTACCCTGCCTACAGACCTGGGTAGGACTTGGGAAAGGTTATGACCCCAGTTACCAAATCCTGTTGAAGTTACTGCCTGAGGTCATCAAGGGATATTTTGACTTGGTGGCTGAAACTCAAAACAGAAATATATGAGAGATTCAATTACTGCCCTTTGTTATGGGTACCTCAGGAGCAGAGTTGTTCCTTCCTCTGTCACATCTCTAGTGTAGACAAGGAGGCAGGGAAGAGAGGCTGGGGGAAGAACTTCCTCAGCTTACTTTGGAAGGAGTCACGGACCAGAGCCCTTGCTAATAGTTTAAATATAGCTGCCACCTGCAGCAACTGCTGCTGAATAAGGTCTTGCTTAAGATGGATATAACTATGAAGGATTATTTCAGCAGAACTAAAAACCTGAAAGCACAGAGGAAAAAAAAAAAAGAATGAATTCTTATTTGCTGCACAATGTAATTTTGAGTTTGACTGGAATAGTTAATGAGTTGGGATCAAGTTTAGCAAAAGAGTTTTTGCAGGGAAAAAAAAAAGGGAAAATAGTGTTTGCTTTTAATTTAAAAGAGTTTACCCTCTCTCTTCAGAAGCATTTTTTAATTCAATCCTCCTTTCTTACTTGTTACTGCCTAGGGCTACTTATGTATTACTAACCTAGGGGTATTGCAGGTTTAGCTCAGGAGCTCTTGTTGCAGCTGTTCTATTTTTAATAATTAATTTAATAATTATTTGAAGAGAAGTTCCTTAAACATCAGGCAACAAATTCAGTCTCTTTTCCTGCAGCTCACTTTGGTGACAAAAGTCTGAGCTGGATTAGGCACCAAAGGAGTTTCAAACCTGCATAGGGGTTTTAATTCAGTCTTAGATATAACTTCTTACCACAGTTAAGGGCATCTAAGAAGTGATCAGCTGGGTTTAAGAGCTCCTTCTGCTCATTGTCATCAAAATCAAGGCTTATCTGTTCCCAAGCTGAGACTGTTGATGAAGTTGAGCAACTAACTCTCCCAAATCAAACCCTAAGCCAAAAGCAACTCTAGCAAAATCAGTGGTTTCTTGGAGGTGCCTTCATTCCTGGAAGAAGAGCCATATAAAGTTGAATGAGTGCCACAGATTGGGTAAGGGAGGGTGGTGATCTCATGGGCAACAATGGGCTGCCTTCAGCAGCCATTACTTACATCAGTTGAAACTGGTGAAACTGGACATCAGTGAACAATGAGGTTGGTTTTGCAACAGAGTGTAGGGAGCTGGGAATAGTGGAGACCCCGTGGCTGTCATGGCAGTGTCCTCACATACACAGAATGCAGCTTCATCAAGAGAAGAGGCAACCCCAGCAAGAAGAGAACAGAAGAGCAGGTCTAGGGAAGCTACCAGGGTCAATCATAGTCCAGATCATCAGGTGGGTCATTAAGGATGGGGCAGGTCTGGGCATGAGGTTGG
Source organism: Ramphastos sulfuratus (assembly GCA_013399055.1). Taxonomy (NCBI): domain Eukaryota; kingdom Metazoa; phylum Chordata; class Aves; order Piciformes; family Ramphastidae; genus Ramphastos; species Ramphastos sulfuratus. The sequence continues at coordinate 24,651 of WBNM01046180.1, read as the reverse complement.
AAATCAAGTCAGGACCAGAATCAGCAAGGTCAGTGGCTAGCACTGAGAGGTAGCTCAGGCAAGCACCTAAGTGTAAAGGCAGCTCTGGAGCGAATGAGTTGGGATGGGGACTAGTAAGGCTTCTCCCTTGCACAGCCCTGTCACAGTGTCTTGCTTCCAGGTTCCATGGTGGGTGTGCCATGCTGGCACTCAGAGGGCAGACAGACAGCCACTGGATGGGGAGAGCTTGCAGACCCCCATGGCAACCTCAGGGTCAAGCACTGGATGCCATAGGAGGGATCATAAACTCCTGATGTTAACCATGCACTTATGTTATTCACTTGAGCTCCCTCCTTCCCTGATAGTGTCTGTTCATTCCCAGTGCTCCATCAAACTTCTGCCACCCTAAGTCATGTTACAGCAAGGTGAGTTTCCAGGATCTCAATCAGACCCCTGAAAACTTATAGGCTAAAGAACCCACCCAAACCAACAAAGAATTTCTCTAAATCTTTTAAACTCCTCAAGCAGCTGTATCTGTAACAGAAATAACCTAGGAGGAGGACTCTTGGGAACTTCTTTTGTTGCCTTCCCTGCCAAAGAAAATATGCAATCAAGCCAAACCTTGAGGGATGAGAAAGGTCCACTGTGGATTTTAGCCTCTTAATATGGGTACTTCTCTTCCTGTAGCACTCACATGTGCTTAATCTGACAATAGATCTCCCTAGTATCAAGTGACAGGACAAAAGGAAATGACCTCAAGTTGTACCAGGGGAGGTTTAGGTTGCATATCAGGAAAAAAATCTTTACTGAAGAAATGATCAAGGATTGGAGTAGGCTACCCAGGGACTTGGTGGATTCAGCATCTCTGGGTGTGTTAAAAACATGTAGACAGGGCACTCTGGGACATGGTTTAATGGCCATGGTGGTGCTGGGTTGGTGGTTGGACTCAATGATCTTAAGGGTCTTTTCCAACCAAAACAGTGCTGTGATTCCATGTTCATGTTCTCCACCAACAGCATTGTGAAGAAAACCGTGTTAGAAAGAAAACAAAGCCAAAGAAAGCAGAGGTGAACATCTACAAGAGATCACATCCTTCCTCTTCCTCCTGTGCCGCTTTCGAGCTCATGAAATGTATTGCAGTCCTTCAGGTCACTTTGCTGAAGTCACCTTCCATAAGGGTACACAGTTAATGCAGAAGACTAATAACAACACAGACTGATGATTCACAGAGGGCTGGACCTTAGTGGGTACAGAGAGATGAAGGTGCTTTCTTAGGCTTGTGCAGAGGAAAAGATTAATTTGACATATAAATCTCTTACATGACTTCAACACGCTGCATTATCACCACTAACAGCCAAACCAGCAACAACAGCTTTTAGTGCTTGAAGTTTTCCCTGGCCCTGCACAGTAATGATCTGACCTGTCTCTGAGGTCACTGTACACTGTTGTTGTATTTCAAGTTGTTTGAGGCTCCTGTAATTATGAAATGTTTTGTGGCTGCATGGTTCACTTTAGTAGGAACTCGCAGAAAGATAAAATCCGAGGCCATTTATGCCCTCGGTATCTATAAAACTAACAAAACACCTTGGAGTTATGCTATTTTAATCCCCAAATCTGCCAGCAGATAGAGAAAGCTCTGGTTTTAACTCTGTCTTGTAGTCCTGAAAAGTTTTCTTCTTCCTCTTATCAAGGCTGCAGAATGCACAGAGCAGTAGATATGCTTGACGTTATCTGTAGGAGGATAAAAGCCCACACAGCAGCTACTCTGGGCTGGACACTTTTGAAGCTGTTGGGAACTGTTTCTGTCCTTTCAAAGTATTACCACACACACATCAGGGGCTGTGGTACTCTCTGGCCTAATTTAATCACTGTAATGTGGAAGATAATCTTTCAGACTGCCACACAGCACGTGAGATTTGGGCCTGGCACCCTTCAGTTTTGAGTTTCAGTGCTCCGAGACTTAAAAAAAAAGAACCCAAACATAAAGAAAAAAAAAACAAACCCAAACAAGAAAACCACCCAACCCTTATTATCATAAATTTAAAAATTAAATATATGCAAAAAAATGAAGGGGAAAAAAAAACAAAAGCAAGGATATTGCTCAATATTAAATGGAATGTTCAAGATTTTACCAGTGGAACAGATTAATTTTTTCTTTCCTAAAGCCCATGTAAGTGGGAAAATATAAGTAAATAGTTTCCTGAGGTAGAAGTATTAAGGGATCTCATGATTTGAAATTATTTCCTCATCTACCCCAACCAACAGAAATCTGTAGTTATAGAAGATATTCACTGAAGGAAAACAAAAACTGTATTAGCTATCCAGTGTTGCATTAGATAGCCATAGATTTATAGAATGGTTTGAGTTGGAAGGGACCTTAAAGATGTAGTTCCAAGCTCACCACCATTGGCAGGGACACCTTCCACTAGTGAAGCAATCCACAGCCTTGCCCTTTAACATTTATTACTCTGTATCATAGAATCACAGAATCATAGAATGGTAAGGTTGGAAGGGACCTCAAGGATCATCCAGTTCCAACCCCCTGCCATAGGCAGGGACACCTCCCACTAGCACAGGTCACTCAAGGCCTCATCCACCCTGGCCTTGAACCCCTCCAGGGAGGGAGCAGCCACAACCTCCCTGGGCAACCTGTGCCAGTGTCTCACCACCTTCACTGTCAAGAATTTTTCCGCTCTCCAGTCTAAATCTCCCCTTCTCAAGCTTGAATCCATCTCCTCTCTTCCTATCACAACAAGTCCTTGTAAGAAGTCCCTTTCCACTGATATCTAGTGCAGAAAAGTGTTGTGCTTCCATGTACATAAAGCTTTTACCTTGTAGGGTGGCATTAAAAAAAATAAAACCAAGCACAAAACATTAATAAGCAAGGTTCCTATCATGGAATAAAGATAATTACAAATTTTAAGCATTTTTTAATGTAGCCAGCTGAACTGTGCCAGCACTCAGATGGATGTGTGATGGATGACTTTGAAATGTAGATGTTTATTCTAGGCAGTAGGTTGCACTCAGGGTTTGGGGTTTTTGTTTGTTTTTTTGTTGAAGGAAACACAGAGGTTGTGCTGGACTCACTGCCACCCTAGCTAATCAGCCAATATCCATTTAAAATGCTCAAGCTGTCAATACAATGCTTAATTTGGGTGAAAACAACCTAAAGAAGGTTTATATTCTCCAAAGATTTCCGCTTAGCCCAATAAAACCTTCAAAGTTTCTCTTTCAGACTGTTTGACCACAACTGAAACCAAACTGCTGTGGTGGGTGAGGGCAGTTAACATCTGAACTTCAGGATGTGGCTTAGTGGGGATGGTGGTGTTGGGTTGCTGATCTCAGAGGTCTTTTCCAAGCTTAATGATTCTGTAACTCACCAAATGATCAGGGAAAACACACATTAGTAGCATCAGTTACAAGAGATAGGAGATCTGTTCATGTGAGGCTACAAGAAGCTCCTAGCACTTCAAACATTTGATGTTAGCATCTGATGCTACTGCCACTCATTTTCCAGAGCAAGACAACTCCCACATGTTGTGGAAAAAGGTGAGAGTGGAGGTGAATTATGCAAAATTAATAATTGATATTAATTTTGATCCAATAGGATTGTTAATAACTATGAAAATAATTTCATTAACATTGTTTGCAATGTTCAAAACGCATGGTTTGGATATTTATACCCACAGGGAACAGGTAATCTAGAACAATTAAGAAACAACTAGCAAATACAAACATTAAACTTAAAGCTGGAAAGAGGTTCTGAGTTTCAATTATACTGCTTGCCCCCCTAGGGGACTCAAGAGGCTCTTTTCTCCAGTTGGGCAGAAGGCACAATGGAATCTAGTTACAGAATTTCTTCCAAAGAGGCTTTGAATATTTACTCACAAAATTCTATCAGACAGTACCCAAACACTGGAAGGGAGTTCTGTCAGTGTCTTGAAAGTCCTTGCAGGCAAAGGCAAGCAGAATGGGGCAGGGCAGAGCAGGAAAAAGCAAAGGTGAAAGCAAAAGTGAAAGCAGCTGGTGAGGGGCCTGGAGCACAGCCCTGTGAGGAGAGGCTGAGGGAGCTGGGGGTGTGCAGCCTGCAGAAGAGGAGGCTCAGGGCAGACCACATTGCTGCATACAACTACCTGAAGGGAAGTTGTAGCCAGGTGGGGTTGGGCTCTTCTGCCAGGCAACCAGCAACAGAATGAGGGGACACAGTCTCAAGCTGTGCCAGGGGAGGTCTAGGCTGGATGTTAGGAGGAAGTTCTTGCCAGAGAGAGTGATTGGCATTGGAATGGGCTGCCCAGGGAGGTGGCGGAGTCGCCGTCCCTGGAGGTGGTCAAGAAAAGCCTGAATGGGGTCACTTAGTGCCATGGTCTGGTTGGTTGGCT
>WBNM01046180.1:9180-20103 GCA_013399055.1 Ramphastos sulfuratus | reverse complement strand
CAGTGAGGGTGGTGAGACACTGGCACAGGTTGCCCAGGGAGGTTGTGGCTGCTCCCTCCCTGGAGGTGTTCAAGGCCAGGTTGGACGAGGCCTTGAGTGACCTGTGCTAGTGGGAGGTGTCCCTGCCTATGGCAGGGGGTTGGAACTGGATGATCCTGGAGGTCCCTTTCAACATTACCATTCTATGATTCTATGATACAGACTAATAAATGTTAAAGGGCAAGGCTGTGGAGTGCTTCACTGAAAACTGCACCTAGTCAGGATGTTTCAACAGCTAAATGTCACAAAGCAACCACTTCGCCAACATTATCTTTTCACACAGCATCTCTTATCAGGCTAATTTCTGACAATTTTGCATTTTCCTTTAGGCAGCACATCCCAGCAGTGGTCAGCACATATCAGAGATGGAAAAAATTACAGTTTACATAAAATTAGAGCTGTGGAGTAACAAGTATTTTATATGGTATACCAAGGCTGGCATAGTAACCCACACTGTATTAAAATGTCTAACTGTTTTATTGCTCAATCTCTATTCCAAGCAGGAAAAAGGAAAGTTAATTTTTTTTTTTAAACATTCATTTTCCATTTGATAAACTGTGCCCATAAAATTAATGGAGATTCATCTCACTCCTCAGATTCTCCTTTTAAGTTTGAAATTCTGTATGCTGTCACTAACTTTAAGACAAATTAAGAAACTGAGGGTGTGACCNTCCCTCTCTGGAGATATTCAAGACTCACCTGGACGCATTCCTGTGTGATGTGGTCTAGGTGATCCTGCTCTGGCAGGGGGGTTGGACTGGATGAGATTTGGAGGTCCCTTCCAGCTCCTGGCATTCTGCAATTTTGTGTATTCTGATTCAGAAAAGAGATTTTAACCAGTAAAAGCTTAAACAAAAAAGGTAAATATGATATTTAAAAATATTATACCTTGACATGCTGTTATTCTTATTAGACTTTGATATAACATTACTCCCAGTGTAAACTGCAATTGCTGTGTTACAAAACATTGAAAACAATTAAGAATAAAATGTTCAAAGGACAAATTAATTGTTCCCCTGAAGAGTTTGAATTTGTTTTGACAACAAGATGCTCTGAGTCTTTTTTTTTTTTTTTTTACAGCAATATCTCTGCGGTACATTTGCAATGGCAAATCCCTTACCCAGGATATTGTCTACTGATGTTTGGGAAAGACATAAAAAGAGAAATTAAATTCACTGTTCCTCCTGTCCCCAGAATTTCAGCTGATGGATCGACAGGGTCAGCTAGCAGGCACACACTGGAAAAGATTTAACCTGTGACACCACTGCTATTTCAGACCTCAGCCTTCCCCACAAGAGATGAGCAAGTACATTTATGTCAATTTTACTGTCAAAAAGACAAGCTGGATTTTTTAACATATACTAACAGAAGCATATGATTAAATATACATATAGTTATTAATAGCTGAGTTCTCAAAATAGCAAGAATATCTTGAATACAGCTCATGGAATTGTAGCTGTGCAGTATAATGTTCCCACTGGGCTAGGCTTGCTCATGTCCACACTGTACATATCTCCCTGTCCAGATTGCAGCAGTGTATTTGCATTCCAGTTGCATGACCTGAGCAATAAAGTATTAACCAAGGTGAAGAACACCATCACATAGCCCATATCCAAACATACAGCTAAATGTAGGATGCATCTCTCCTTTTCTTTCCAAATTCCACCTTTGCAGTGGGACAAACCCATGCACACAGGGGTACTTGCTCAGATATGCTGTAAATCAAGACCATGATTTACTGTGTCTGTGGGGAAGGAGCTTTTTCTGGCTCTGAATAAATGAAGGGGATCTTGGTGCAACCCACGAATGCTACTTTCATGTTAATAAATGCCCTTTGGTTCTAGCTCTGCCTCATGAGTGCTTTAGAAAGGATGGGTTTGAACTGGCAGAGGGGAGATTGAAAGTGGATGTTAGGAGGAAGTTCTTTACAGTGAGGGTGGTGAGACACTGGCACAGGTTGCCCAGGGAGGTTGTGGCTGCTCCCTCCCTGGAGGTGTTCAAGGCCAGGTTGGATGAGGCCTTGAGTGACCTGTGCTAGTGGGAGGTGTCCCTGCCTATGGCAGGGGGTTGGAACTGGCTGAGCTTTGAGGTCCCTTCCAACCTTATCATTCTATGATTCGATGATTAGAGATCAGGCCCAAGCTCTGACCCCTCAGTCCTCAACTCTGAACAGATATTTACAGCCACCACAGAGTACCTCTCACTGGTGTCTGACGTGCCTGGCACATAGCACTGAGTAATTTATATCAGCACTTGCTTGTAACTTAGAGGTTTGATTGCTACGTGTTGATATTGAAATTCACACGTTTCCAACTGTCTGCTTTGAGTAAATTTTCTTCTGATTTCCCTTGGTGCACTCCTATCTCCTGCACAGGGAGCTGTCACTGCCTTTGGTAGAGAGGGATACAGGAGGCATGGGCAGGAGAAGCAGCAAGAATAAAAGGAAGCTTTTTGTGTTGATGTTCAGCTCTTCGGGTCAGTGGTGGGTGATCCCAGAAAAATGCTGCACCAAACTATCACAGCAACCAAGGGAGCTGACTGGGCTTAAAAAAGAATGAAAATTGAAATATGTTTAAGGAGGTTTAGTAAATCTTAGGTGGAAGAAAACTGCAAAAGTAGGACAGAACTGTATAGATATTATTAAAAAAAAAAGTGCCACTCGTGGTTGCTCACTAACTTCTTTTGATGAAGTAAAAACTTGGTTGATTCTGACATCTACAAAATAGTCCAAACTCAGATTTGGTGCAGATAGAAGTGGAAATATTTCTGTGTGCAGCAGAAGCAACTACCCCAGCTGTAATGTGAAGTTAAACACGCTGAGACATTTTCATAGGATGCTCATTGCTGGCTGCTGTTAGCAGCAGTGGTGACTCACAGACTGGCCCCCGTGGGAAGGCCACTGTGTGGTTTTTTAGAGGAGAAAACACAGGCCATGACTGTGTGTGTGACAATTCCCAGCTGGCTTCCCTGCTTGCGACAGGGAGAATTACCATAAATAGATTTTTAGCCGTTTAATGCCTCTGACAGGACACTGCAATGAGAATAGATTTCCAGAAAGTCATACAATTTGTTAGAACACTTTTGTGCTTCATATTTGATTTATTACTACTTATTATTTATTATGCCTTCTTCTGTTGTGAATATATTTGCACCAAGAATAATCTTTGGGGAAGGATTGCTCCGAAGTGGATAACTTAGTACCTGCGAAGTGGCTGTTTCCAGCTCCTGTTATGGAGTCAGACTCAATCTTTTGCCTTTCACAGGGTGGTAAGGGTTGCAAGGAGCCTCTGGAGATCTAGTCCTATCCACCTGCTAATACATGGTCACCTAGAGCAGGTTGCACAGGATGGCATCCAGGTAGGTTTTGAATGCCTCCAGAAGTGTAAACTCCACTACCTCTCTGGGCAGCCTGGTCCAATGCTCTACCACTCTGAATGTAAAGAAGCCTTTCCTTGTGTTTAGACAGAACATCCTCTGTTCAAGTTCATGCCTGTTACCTCTTGTCCTGTTGCTGGGCACCACTGAAAACAGACTGATCCAACCCTCCTGACACCCATTCCTGAAGTATTTATAAGCATTGATAAGATACCTCCCTTTGTCTAGGCTAAAAATCCCCAAGCCCCTCAGCCTTTATAAGACAACTTCAATGTGTAGCTCTGTGATTTGCCCCACTTCTAGCTGTGGGGTTGGCACATTCAATGGCAGGGCTGCCTGCCAGTTGTGGCTACACAGTGAAGTAAAGGTCTGCACAGATTAGGAAGTTTTCACCTGAAGTCCTTGCCTGTACAAAGAATGTACAGGCATGTGGCTCTGGTCAGGCCACATCTGGAGTACTGTGTCCAGCTCTGGGCTCCCCAGTTCAAGAGGGACATGGAACTGCTTGAGAATGTCCAGCACAGAGCCACTAAGATGCTGAAGGGAATGGAGCAGCTCTGTTACGAGGATAGCCTGAGGGAGCTGGGGCTGTGCTGATGGGAGAAGAGGAGACCGAGAGGTGACCTCATTAATGTTTATAAAGTTGTAAAGGTGAGTGCCAGGAGGCTGGAGCCAGGCTCTGCTGGGTGATGCCCAATGACAGGACAAGAGGCAATGCATGGAATCTGTGGCATAGGACGTTTCATTTAAACATGAGGAGGATTTTTTTCCCTGTGAGGGTGACAGAGCACTGGAACAGGCTGCCCAAAGGGGTTGTGGAGTCTCCCTCTCTGGAGGTATTCAAGGCCTACCTGGATGCATTCCTGTGTGATGTGGTCTGGGTGATCCTGCTCTGGCAGGGAGATTGGACTGGATGAGCTTTGGAGGTCCCTTCCAGCCCCTGACATTCTGTGAGTCTGTGATTCTAATGTACTTGTCAGGTCAGACTTCCCTGCAGGAGCAGGTGCATAGGTGTAGTTACTTGGTTGCAAATGACAGGTAGATGGTGAAGAAAGTGCAAAGTGACAAACTGGTGCTTAGGACATGACCCAGTATGGACCCTGTAAGTGTGCACGAACAGCCTTAGCCATGGATATGCATATCAATATCTAAAAGATGAAGGTTGAAAGGTTGGTGCTGGGCTGGTCTCAGTGGTGGCCAATGACAGGACAAGAGGTAATAGGTGCAAATTATAACACAGGAGGTTTCATTTGAACTTGTGGAGAAACTTCTTCACTTTGAGGGTGCTGGAGCACTGGACTGGGTTACCCAGAGAGGTTGTGGAGTTTCCTTCTCTGGAGACCTTCAAAACTCACCTGGACACATTCCTGTGCAACCTAATCTGGGCGAATATGCATTAGTGTGTGTGTGTGGACTAGATGATCTCCAGAGGTCCTTTCCAACCCCTGCAATCCTATGTTTCTGTGGGAAGGATGATAAGTACGGGTTGCTAAACCTTCAGCTGCATGACAGACCTGGTTTGTCTTGTCTCAGAATGCTTTGTGATACCTTCCTTTACACAGGCACCTTTTTCTGGTGCTGGAAAAGCACACAAAGTGTGACACACTGTACTCTTTGGTGATAACGAGAGTCTATATTGTGCTACCTATTCATAACAAGCTCTTCACAGTGAAATCATTTATGTATTGGCACCACTTTGCAACCAGAAGTTTAGAGGATGGGTAACTGTTTAAATGAAGGGAAAAGAGATTCTTGCTAGAAAAGTTAAGGGGTCAGCAGTGGGAAGGCCAAGATGACAGAAATCTGTTCTTTAGCTGTCCTCGCCCATTACACAATAGATGTTAAAAGGTACAGATTTATTTCTCTGAGAAATCTGACAGTTAAAAAGGACAGTGTCAAGGCATTTGATATACACAGACAGGTTCACTGGTGTTCCCTGGTCGCTTTCTGCTGCTCTGGTAATGCAGAATGGCCATAAAGCCAGCCAGCTTTACAGCTGCTTTGTTTGCTAGAGCAGTGAAAAACCTGCCAGGCTGTCCTAGCAAAAATGGCCCATATGCTGCGGCCTAGATTCTCAACAATAGGAATCTAAATCCACATTTAGGTGATTAAATAAGTGGCCTGCTTTTCTGAAGTGCTAAGCCTACTTATATCCCACTGAGCCATTAAAGAAGAAACTGGAGTTTCTTCTTTGCTGATGTGTGAGACTCTACCCGCAGCGGCTATGGCATCAGGCAGCACCTGGGGAGTCAACCACACAGAGAGACTGCTTTGAAAATGGTGCTTGTAGGCTAGGCAGCAGAACATGTCTGCAACTGGGATGTGAAGAGCAAGGGACGTCCTGTAGTGTTTGACAAAGAGCTGGATGAGATGCAGCACTACACCCAGGGGTGTATGGAGAAGAGCAGATTAGGCTACCTGCGCTGGAGACGTCATGGTCTTGACTCAGCCCTCAGCAGCCTGCAAAAATCAGGATGTGTCTGTGTGACCCTAACAATAGTTTTAACAGAATGGTAGAGGCTGGAAGGGACCTTTGAAGATCATCTAGTCTAAGGTCCTTGCTAGTGCAGGATCACCCAGAGCAAATCACACAGGAACATGGTGGGTTTTAAATGTTGACAGAGAGAATCCATGTGCTGGTTTGAGGCTAATTGGAATATTTTAATTAAAAAAAAATATAGGCTGTAAAAAAAGAAAACCACTGGTGATGTCTGCTTCACTCATAGGCTTGCTGAGATTGTATAAGAACAAGAGCACAAATATAGATAAAAACAGAAAGAGAGTCTCTCTCTCTGGCTGTTTGTGTGTCTCTGGCCTCCCTGCTGAGTAACTTAACTAACCACTCTGCTTCTAACCCCCCTGGCCCATCCTCCAAACTCACCTTGCACATAAGGCAGACCCTGGGGTAAGGTAGAGGGGTGGAAAGAAGGTGGAAGGGTGGTTGGGAGCCCCTCCTGGGGACTCTGATATCTGGGAGAGGTATTGTGGTTCTGTATTACCTTTACCTTGTGTATTTCTGTAACTATTCCTGTCTATTGTGTCTATCTCTGCTTGTACATTGTGCTGAGCTGTAAATAGAGCTTCAGTCCTTAACTTCCAGCTGCCTGAGTCTAGTCTGGGGGATTTTATAAAGTGGGGGGGGGCAGGGAACTCCCAAACCATCACACTCCACAACCTCTGCTGCCCATTCCAAACCCACTTGAAAATGTTTTTGGGTAATTTACTCTGGGTGATCCTGCTCTAGCAGGGTGGTTGGACTAGATGACCTTCAGAGGTCCTATACAAGGGGAATTAATCCTACTGAAAAATACATGCATCAAGGAATTCTCTCTCCTTGAAACCTGGCCAAGGAAATGCAGTGGCACACCAACACACCTTTACCTCTATGGAGCATGTTTTCTGGCTCTGTTCTTCATTCCATGGATTCCTGGGAGGCTGACAAGGATTCCTCCTGGTTCTAGAGAAAACTACACTTTACTCAAACATACAGAGAAAAACACAGAGTTTGGATTTTAAACTTCTTCCAAAGTTGAAAGCCACCTTTTAGGCAGGGGATGCAGAAGGATTTATCCCAAAGTGAAACTAAACTGAAAACAAGCAACATGGCAGAGATGCTCTTTTAAAGTGATCTGCTCTTTGAGAGTGATCTGCTCTTTTAAAGTGATCTGCTCTTTTAAAAGCCCCTTACTTTGGGAGTGCCATACATTACGAGTAGCTTTTGTGACCAAAGCAGAAAGCTGGAGGCAGAGCTGGTTTTGAAACATTTTTATTACAGCTGCATCAAAAAGGTTTGTTGCAACACAAACTTCTTGACCTGTTGAACTTTTCCTCCTGTGCTCCAGAGGATCAGATTTGTAACGTGTTTAGATCAGCACAGAACAACAGACTTAAGTTGCATAGTTTATGCCAGCTGAAGATATTATTTTATCTGTTTTTTTGCCCCAGTTTATCTCAGTGACAGCAGAACAGTGATCCAAGCATTCTAGAACTGAAGAAACACAGCCTACATAGAGGGGCTTAATTTTGCAGCCAGTCCTCTTCTATAAGGAGGTAAAGGATGTTAACTTGACCACCTTGATTTTCCATGGATTTCTGAGGGAAGGCAGCATTATTCTATTCATTACCATCTAAAACTAATCTGTAATTTTCATCATAAAATCATTTTTAATTGAAAAAGGAATGTGATCTCTTGATCTGCCAAACATTAAATAAGGAGAAAGGCACAAGCACAACTCACTACAGCTGTAAATTCTAGCATTGAAACAGGCTGTCCAGGGAGGTGGAGGAGTTACCAACCTTAGAGGTGTTAAAAATGTGTAGACATAGCACTTCAGGACATGGTTTAGTGGCCATGGTGGTGTTGGGTTGATCTTAGAGGTCTTTTCCAACTGAAATGATTCTGTGATTTTATGACTAGATTTCAAGTATGCCCTTTAGCCATGATTGTTCAAATAAGTCAAATGGTAAAGTTTAATTTCACCACTTATAGACTGTAACTTAAAAAACTGAGTTTATCAGAACACAGCCTGTTATTGAAGCAAAATCTACTGTGTTTGTCCTAATTCAGGAGGATAAGATAAGGGTCACGGCGACTGTTGAAACAAATGCAGTTAAACATTGAAATGATTCTCCACTGAAAAGCTCCTGGAGCAATTTTTATGCCCAGCTGAGAAATCACAAAGAGGAATGAGCTGAAACATCAACTTCCAAGTGGAGAATTCAATATTAAATAGAAAAAAAAATCTTCAAATACTAAGGCCAAAAAACCCTCTAAAAACCTCTGTCCCCACTCCAAACAAACCCTTCCTCCAGCCTCTTCTTCCACATACTTTGAAATGAATGTCCTTCAGCACCTGATTCAGGTACTCCCCTTCAAAATGTCTGGCCTGGGAAGTATGGATCCAAAATATTTGATCAGATTGTGTCAGAGCCAAGAGTCTCCTTTCTGCCTCTGCAGTATCAGAAGAAGGGCCAGTGGAGGCAAATGTGCTTGCTGCTCCATATGTGCTCAGTCCTCTCACAGAGCATCCTCTGGGGGATATTTCCATGCAGTTCCTAACCTTAAGCCAGCCTTTCCAAAGGCTTTCATCCGTAGCAGAATGGGATATCATAAAATGTGTGTTCACCCTCAGGAGACATGGCAAAGGTTACTAGGCATTATTGACCTGCAGTGTAATAATGTCCCTTAAGACTAACCTTTAAAGCTTTCAGTTCTGAGTAAGTAAGACTAGCAGGATCTTTCCTCTGTCTCTGGGAATATTGTAACTTCTCATAAAGCTGTGTATAAAGAAGACTAAAAAAGGGCAAGAGGAAATTGCCACCTTCTCTGAGACAAGCCTGCAAGGCATGCTTATACTTGGCTTACACAAATATCTCCTCTTTGCTCCAACATCAATACAATTTTGACAGTGGTAGGAAGGAACAATGTGGCTACAAAAACATCTTCATTCCTTCAATGTATAGGGAGAATTCACATAGCATCAAAGGATCTGAAGCTGTTAGACTATGCTGAATTTGATGGAGCTAAAAGAAGAGTTATATTAGTTGAGGACCTTGCCTCTCTTTTAGACTACAGGAACAATTTAATGTGTTATTAAAGGCTTTTTAAGAATAAGAATGTCCATTGTTTTGCAAAATTAGGGAAATAAAATTTTCCTAAAGTGCAGCAGATTATTAGACCACAGTAAGTAGTTTACTGGCCAGACAAGACCACAAATGCTTAGGAAGTGATCTGCTGGCCTTTGTCTAGGTTTAAAAGACAGACAAGCAGGGGTTTCATTTCAAAGTGAGACAAAGCTTGTAGCAGAACTCTCCAAGAACCTGTAAGCCATTCAGAATCACAAGTGATAGAAATATTCCATTGTGGATAGCCAGGGCTTGTGGTTTCACAGAAATGAATCAGGATACATATGACTGTGGAGGGCTACTGGGAAGGGCAAATCTATTCCAGTACTTTCTTCCTACAGTGCCAGTGAAGCTTACTTATTTATAAAGCAGAAACCAGTGCCCCTTTATACTCTTTGTGTCTTTCAGTGATATTGACAATTATATGTGCTGGAGTTGCTTCTCCATCGACCATCAACAACTTCACCTGTTAGTGCACCGATTTAGAATGTTAATCATAGAAAGGTTTAGGTTGGAAGTGACCTCAAAGATCATCTAGTTCCAACCCCCTGCCATAGACAGGGACACTTCCCACTAGGACAGGTTGCTCAAGCCTCATTCAACCTTGTCCTGAACACCTCCAGGGAGGTTGTGGAGCACAGAAGCACCGAATGTGATCAAAGATCACATTCGGTGCTTCTGTGTTCCACAGCCTCCCTGGACAACCTGTGCCAGTGTCTCACCACCCTCACTGCAAAGAACTTCTTCCTAACATCCACTTTAAATCTGAACTCTTCCAGTTTAAACCCATTACCCCTTGTCCTGTCATTACAGGATCTTGTAAATAGTCACGAATGCAAAATTCTTTAGGTATTTTTTATACTACAGAATATGCTTTAGGTGTTCTTGACATGGCTGGAACTTATTTCTACACAGCTTAAGTCAGACATGGCTACTTTGTTTTTCCATATCAACACTTCAAAACATCTAGGAAAAAAAAAATCATCCCCAGAAAAACCAGAACCAGGTTCAAACAAGAGAATATTAGTAACAAGTCCAGCAGTGCTTGTTCAACTTTTCCAGATCTAATCAAATGACCTCACAGAGAATTAAAAGTTACCCTTAACTCCACAGAATAAGAAGAGAAGGGCATTTCTCAGGGAACACTTGAGTACAGCTCTATCTCATTGGAACCCTATCCTGTGCTTTAGGACATTTGAACTATTTGAAGTGCCAGGAAATAATTTTATGCCCTCAAGTATGTGCTCCATGTGAAAGAGCTTGATCATTTCCATCAAGTTCCAAATAGGCAAAGATCTGTGTCACAAAACTGCTACCTATTAGAGAATCCAGGATAAGGAGGCTGAGGAGAGACCTCATTGCTCTCTACAACTCCCTGAAAGAAGGTTGTAGAGAGGTGCTGCTCAGTTTCTTCTCCCAAATAATTAGCAATAGGATGAGAGGAAATGGCCTTGAGTTGCACCAGGGGAGGTTTAGGTTGGATATTAGAAAACAATTCTTTACCCTAAGAGTGGTCAGACATTGGAACAGGCTGCCCAGGGAGGTGATGGAGTCACCATCCCTGGACATATTCAAGATACTCTGGGACATGGTTTAGTCCCAATAATGGTATTGGGTTGTCAGTTAGAGCCAATGATCTTAGGGGTCTCTTCCAGNTCTTTTTCTTTTTCTTTTTCTTTTTCTTTTTTTCCCCAAGCCCATGCATTATTTAAGTAAACAGCATAAAGGATTTTTTTTTCTTTTTATGATCATTAAACTGTTCAAATTTATATTGCTAACATATTTCTTCCAGTGGTCTGAGTCTATAAATTGCAGTCATAAACAGTTCAAAGCTAAGCTTCATACTAAATGATTTAAATAAGGTGGTTTTTTTTTTTTTTTTTT
>WBNM01046178.1:9960-39404 GCA_013399055.1 Ramphastos sulfuratus | reverse complement strand
AACTGTACACAGTACTCCATTTCATACTAGTCCCTCTGTGATCCCAATGCTTCATGTGGACCTCTAGCTTCTCCTTTCTGTTCCCCTTGCTGCAGGAGTTACTGTACAGACATTTCAGTACCCCTTTGTGCTGATTGTCCAGAAGTACAATGTGCTGTGACACAATTTCTAAACTATATGCTTGAGTTACCATTTTTAGATACAGTATTGGCAGTTGAGGGCCAGTCTGGTGTAGGATCATAGAAACATTCCGGCTGGAAAGGACCTCCAAGATCATCAGATCCAGTTATTTTGCCTACTCCGAGTCTGCCACTAGACCGTGTCCCCAAGCACCAGATCTATTTGCTACCCTCCAGTCCACTGGGACCTCCCCAGACAGGCAGGACTGCTGGTAAACGATAGAAAGAGGCTTGGTGAGTACCTTTCGTTGCAGCCTATCTGGCGTCATAGACCTGTGCATGTTTAAGTGGTGTAGCAGGTCACTGACCATCTTCTCTTGGATTGTGAGGGTCTCATTCTTCCCCTGCCCCTGTCTTCCATCTCAGGGGGCTGGGTGACTAGGGAACAATTAGTTCTACTGCTAAAGACTGAGACAAAGGCAGCAGTAAATACCTCTGCTATGAGAGAACATGAAAACCAGAATTGTTAGATGGCATAGCATCACAAGATGCCATACAGACTCGCTGGTACACAGAAGCAAAAAAGTGGTATTTGCATGGACTCTGTGTAGATTAATAAGTTCCTATGATACAGAGATTATTCTTCTCAATGCAGCAAGAACTTTACATAACACTGTAGCTTCCAAAGTGGTCTGGCTCACATCTAGAGTTCAACCATGTTTGCACAGAGTTTGCACATGAGCTTCTTTAGTTCTAGGGAGTAGGGTTGGATTAGATCAGATGTTTATGAATCCAAATTGATAAGAATACAACCAGAAGCAGGCAGATACTGCAAGACTCAGCTCTAACTTGTAGATGCGTGGTCCATGACATAGAAAGCAGAATTTTTCTTTTAGGAAATTAGGATGGTTTATAGCAGGGAAACAGGGCCAAACTCAGCAGCCCAAGAGAGGCAAGGCTGCAACAACTCCTTCCTCCCAGGTCCAGCCAGTAGGACTTTTGCACTCCTTCTAGAAAATAAATACTAAAATGGTATTTTCCTACCATCCCCAGGTGCTTGCTGAGCTCTTTTTCTGAATGACTCAGTACTGTTCAGATGATGAAATATTTTCTAAGAAAAAAAATTGATTGTTCACCAATACACTTTTAAAGGAAAATCTCTTCTGAGTCACTACAAATGTGTCTGTAATAGTTACTAGAGGACCTATTTCCCACTCATAACTAGTTTCTTCCATACTTAACTTTAAAAGCCAGTATATTTCCAGCTTGGAATTAAAGCATTGCTTTATCAAACCTTTTGTTGTTGCAGTACAGTAGCTGGTTGATTACAGATGTACTCTTTTTTTTTTTTTTTGGGTTTTTTTTTAATTTTTTTTTTTTACTTCCTGGTCTTTTTAGAAGGCCAATCACTATGGTAACCACATTACAGAAAATTGCTTGGTTGTCTTAAAATACCCTTCAGAAAAAGGTCATTTGTTATTAACATTTTCTGACTAACTCCGAATGTTAACAGCATGAAGAATATTGTCGCTGCTTCTACACTTACATGGGTTTTCTCTTTACCATGCACCTTTCAGTTAACCATCAAAACAGGACAAAATATTGAGACTTCAAAACAATTGTAAAAGCTGCAGACTTTGGAGTATGTTTTGAAATATCAAAACTTGCTCATGTTGCTCCGTTTCAGCTGCTGGCCTGCACAGCTTTGTTTCATTGTTTTTGTTTCTCCGGTTCTGAGAAAAAAACCCAGGCTGAAGTTATGCTTTCAATCTCTGCACACTGCGACTGAAAGGAAGGGTTAGACACATGACTATAACAGACAGACTTCTGTTGTTGAATTATCAAATAGCTTCTCTGGATAGTCATCTGAAGGCCTGGAAATGGCTGGTTAAAGGTTTCTACTACTCAGGGTAAAATGCATCCAAGGGGTGTTAGATAGGAAAAATCAGGTTTGATTGTAATAATAGGGTCCTAGCCTGTGAAGTGAGAACACACGAAGTTGTTCTCATTCTGGCCCGTGCCACTTGTGTTCTGCTTGATTGGACATGTTGTTTCTTTGCCATTTTACATTATCTGCATTGCTGGCAAAGGGTTCTCACGTTTGTATAGATTTCTTGTTTTGCAGATAGCTGTTTTCAGTCTTTGTCCAAGCCCAGTAAACAATTAGAAAAAAAAAAAAATCTGCTTTCTTGGAGTTCCATCATTTTGGAATTGACAAACAAGTTAAAAAGCCTGCCAAAAGAAAGCAGGAATTGGAGGAAGTTAATTCGCATTGATGTGTGCATGCCACTGATAGCAAGTTATGCCTATGACATTCTGACATTGCCTCTCAAAAAAGAGAAAGAGTGGAGTGGAGTGAAAGACTAAGAGGATGTTCATTTAATTGGAAAGCCTACTGAGATCTGAGGCAGCTGAGGCAAAGGATGCACCCTTTTTCTGCACAATGGCATTGGCTGAAGGTTGTATATAAGGTGGCCTTATTAAAGTGACAAGGCAATTTAGTTCTTTTGTGCACAATGATTCTACTTCATTGATTTACAATGGGAAGGATATAATTTTGCTAGTGTTGGCAAAAAGCTCAAATGTCAGGCTTTTCAAATTGCCATACTTGCCTTGTTCGGGATGAATAATGAATAAGTCACCTTTTGTCTACAGTTAAATATTCTTGAATAAATACAAAGAACATAAAGGACATAAATGATTGCCTGATTTATATTTAAAATAAAGATCAACATTGTGATAAATGGTTGAAAATGCTTAGTGTGAAGTAATATGACTGTGCTGATAATTACATTATCAATTAAGGGCCAGCCCAGGTGTGGAGTGTTACAGAGTGGATGGCAGAGAGAAACCTCTAGTGTGGAAAGGGGTGGGAGGGTGGAGAGTGAAGAGACCCTTAGCAATGCAGGGGATCTCGAGTTTAAAAATGGACCATTTAATGTCCTGAAACATTCACTCTCCCAGGAATCTGTAGCTGTTGCTTCTTGCTTTGTCATTAGCAGGATGCATTGACCTCGTCTGGGAACAGATTTTGCTCCATTTATTCCTGATGGTTTATGTGGGCAGAGAAGACTTAGGATCTGTCTTTATTCATAGAAGAATAGATACAAGGATTTGTCTTTATTCAGAAAGGAATAGATCTTAAAGACCTACTAAGTCCATTTGTAACTGACAATGCTGTTGAGGCCTCAGTAAACAAGCTGGAGCAAATTTGAAGAAGGCAAGATGCAAAAGAACCCCCTCAAATACTCCTCAACATCTGATTTCTAGACCATGAGCAATAGGTCTGGCCTTTGTATGCACAAGAATATAGCCTCCAATTTGGCCACTGTAATTGTTACAGCAGTGCCTACTCTTAATCTGTTGATCTTCCTCTTTTAGAAAGCTCTGTTTGTCCTTAATAATTTTTTTCTTGAATGAGATGATCAGAAAGATGGTTGATTATCTTCTTAGACAATTCTGTTAGATGAAATGTATGCTTTGAGCTTGTAGGGCAGCAGGCAGTCTCACAAGTAGTAGTGTGATATGGTGAAGAAGCCAGGATGCTGTATTTGTTATGCAAGATAGAGCGCAATGGAGTAGGTGCAACATATGCCTGGATCCTACAGTACATAGATAGTGATAGAATAGAATATATGTATGGTTGAAAGACACTTCAAAGATCATCCAGTCCAACTCTCAACCCAGCACTGAAGGGCTGACACTAAATCATGGTGATGGAAAGAAGAATCATAGTGCTTACGTGCAATGATGACTAACAAAGACACAGTAGGCTACTACAACATACTACAACATCCCCATAGTATAACAGGTGCAACTTCTTTGCTAATCATGTACTTTAATTCTACAATGATTCCATGTCAGAGAGGTTGAAGGAGGTTCTCCTCCCCCTCTACTGACCCCTAGTTAGACCTCATCTGGAATATTGTGTACAGTTTTGGGCTCCCCAGTTCAAGAGGGACAGTGAACTACTACTGGAGAGAGTTCAGCAAAGGGCTATGACTACGATTAAGGGACTGGAGCATCTGTCTTACGAGAAAAGACTGAGAGACCTGGGGCTGTTTAGTCTGGAGAAGAGAAGGCTGAGAGGGGACCTTATTGATGTCTACAAATATCTGTTCCAATACCTCACTACCCTCACAGTGAAAGGGTTCATCCTTACATCTAATCTAAATCTACCCCCTTTCAGTTTAAAGCCATTACCTCTTGTCCTATCACTACATGCCACTGTAGAAAGTCTAACTTCTTGTAGGTCCCCTCTAGCTACTGGAAGGCTGCTATAAGGTCTCCCTGGAGCCTTCTCCAGGTTGAACAACCTCAACTCTCTCAGCCTATTCTCGTAGCGGAGGTGTTCCAGTCTTCTGATCACCTTTGTGGGCCTCCTCTGGACTCACTCCAATAGATCTTATGTTAGAGAACCCAGAACTGAGTGCAGGACTCTAGGTAAGGTCTCACCAGAGAGGAGCAAGGGGGGAAGAATCATCTCTCTCAATCTGCTGGTCATATTTATCGTGATGCAGCACCCTTTATTACTACTTGACTGTTTCCTGAAGGAGTTCTGTACTGGCAGCTGCCATGTGGAACCTTCAGGGACATCTAGTCTTTCCTGCTTTTTCTCATGTATTGCTGACTGATGATTCTTGCAGTACCTATTCGTCATGTGCCTTTCAATTCATAGAGCTGAGTAGTTTTAAAGTTATGTTAAATGTGATGTTAAGTGACTCTTTTACAGCAGGTCACTGTTAGAAGAAATCTAATATCTTATGGTGTTATCTGAAAATCTATATGCATTGACAGAGACGTGTTTTGAAGCTGACAGATTTCTTCCTTCTGTTTTTTTATGCATATACCATTGAGTAGGGTGAAGTCCTGATGTTATGTTATGAACATTATGTGCTACTTTAAGAAACCCTGAATAATGTCAATATACACATGGCTTAAAATCATCTATTAAGTAAAAATGCATTAATTGTATGTGTCTCTGTTTAGAATTATAGAATCATTTAGGTTGGAAAAGACCTTCAAAATCTACCAAGTCCGCCACTAAGTCATATCCCCAAGCACCACATTTATGTGGCTTTTAAATACATCCAGAGATGGTGACTCAACCACCTCCCTGGGCAGCCCATTCCAATGTCTGACAAGCCTTTAAGTGAAAAAGTTTTTCCTAATGTTCAGCCTAAACTTTCTCTGTTGCAACTTGAGGCCATTCCCCATTAGTCAGTCACTAGTTACGTGGGAGAAGTACAATTTCACAGAATCACAGAAACATCCAGGTTGGAAAAGACTCTCAGGATCACCAAATCCAACCTATAACTCTCCACTACAAGATTCACCTTAAGCCATATCCCTAAGCACATCCAGGGTAGGTGACTCATCCACCTCCCTGGGCAGCTCATTCCAGTGCCTGACCACTCTTGCCATGAAAAACTCTTTCCCAATGTCCAATCTAAACCTACCCAGTTTCAGCTTGAGGCCATTCCCCCTTGTTCTGTGTCCAATTACCTGTGAGAAGAGACCAGCACCAGCCTCTCCACAATGTCCCTTCAGGTAGTTGTAGACAGCAAGAGGTCTCCCCTCAGCCTCCTCTTCCTCAAACTAACCATCCCCAGCTCCCTCAGTCGTTCCTCATAAGATTTATTTTCTAGGCCCTTCACCAGCTTTGTCACCCTCTTCTGCACTCGCTCCAGCACCTCCACATCTCTCTTGTATAGAGGTGCCCAAAACTGAACACAATACTCAAGGTGTGGCCTCACCAAAGCCGAGTACAAGGGGACAATCACCTCCCTACTCCTGCTGGCCATAGCACTTTTAATACAAGCCAGGATGCCATTGGCTTTCTTGGCTGCCTGGGCACACTGCTGGCTCATATTCAGCTGCCTTACAATCCCCAGATCCCTTTCTGCCAGGCAGCTTTCCAGCCACACTGCCTCAAGCCTGTAGCATTGCCTGGGGTTATTGTGACCCAAAATATTTGTCCACATTGTATTGAATTTTGTAGCCTTAGCTGTGTTTTTTTATTTGAAGTTACTGCTATGAATCTAAGTGGCCAGAAAGCTCCTGTACTTCTGGGTCTGTGAAACAAATTGGCAGATGATTTCTTTGAGTCCTGTGGTAATAGTAAAGTTACTGTAGCTTTACTTGCAAAAGGACTCTGTTGTACGAGTGAGCTATACGGGGCAATGAAGGTAGGTAGGAAAATGCAGGATGTAATAACATTCCTTTCAGACCCTCTGTGGAGTCAAACAAGGCTCCATCTACAGCAGTTAGTACATCAATCTTCCAATAATGCTCGAGGGCCACATTCTGCTCAAACCTCATTTCTTTGGTTTTGTTTCAAGTCTACACAGGACTTTACATTCTTCCTGAATGAAAAGCAAAGATTATGATAAATCTTTTTTTACTGATGTTTTGGGGGGCTTCAGCTTCACTGTATAACTCCAAGACACAGAAGTGAGGTGTGTTATCAGTGCAAGAAAAGCATCACCCTTTATGGAAGGGAGCAAGAGACTGAAATCAGGTGTCCTTGTTCACACACCTATTAGCTATGGATAATAAGAACCTCTGTGGCATTTGGTCTTCATTCTTTTTCTGTTTATTGGGCCACTTGCTTTCATGATTATGTACTCACAATGCACATCTGAACACTGCCCCTCTGCAGAGGGATGCTTGTGACATACAACTGCTATTCCAGTGAGAACCAGTGAGCATCAAATTTTCATTTTCACTCAAAAGGAGACCTGCAGAAGGCAAAAATTTCCAAATCAATATCCACTAAGCAAAAGAAATCAGTATACAATAGACATTTAATAAAATCATAGAATAGCTCATGTTGGAAGGGATCTTGAAAAATCACTTGGTCCAATCTTTTGTTCTAGTTCAAAGGCTGACAGGAAAAAAATGCATAATGGAATTTTTTTGTTAACTCCATGTAATTGCTCTGTGTCCAGAAAATGTTGAAAAGATGGATTATTTAAAAGATTCACACAGCTGACAATGCATTTCAGACCTTGTTTGCAAGGTTCATTTTTACAAGAATATGCAGAAAAGAATCTCTGTTAGTAATGTGTTAAGAACCCAGATCTCAGCAATGGAGTTTGCCATGGTTTAGCCCATGACAAATACCCATGAGTATTTGATACCACACTGATGTCATGCTAGCTTTAAAATGAAAGAGCTGGCTGGAGCTAATTATCATGGGGCTTGCCGTTCAAACTGTAACATGAAAGGCTTCCTGTTTCTGGTTGCTGTCTCTGGTTTTGGGATGTTGGTCTTTTCTGCTTAACTGGCTGCAGAGTTGAGGGGATGGAGGTGGGTGGTTTTACTGCTGTCTTCCTCTGCTGCTTCTGCTGTTGCTGTGCTTTTCCATGAAATAGGCTAAGGTAGTTGTGTATCATATTATCTCATTAAACTCCTTATCTCAACCCAGGGTGGTTTTATTTTCTTGTTATTTGTGGGTTTGTTTGGTTTTGGGGTTTTTTTTTTGGGGGGGGGGGGTGTTTGCTTTGTGTTTGTTTGTGGGGTTTTTTTTATGTTACATTCCCTTCTGATCTGTATGTGGGAAGCTTGTGAGAGTGGACTGTGCCAAACCAGTACAAAATTGTATCAGTTTCTCCCATCCTCACCTCTCCCAGATCCATTCTTTCACTATGAGAAATGCTCTTTAAGAGGTTTTTTTTGGTTTTTTTGTTTTTTTTTTTTTTTAAAATGCAATAATTTATTATGGAGGTATATTTTTCAATACTAAAGACTGGAAATATAGAGTACTACATTTTACTCACTTATGTAATTCTAGCACCTCTTTTGTTTTGAAGTTAGTACATGTCTCTTGAGTAGAAACTGAATGTTATACTAGCAAGATGCCATTTTTAGGAAGGATTCATAAAGCACTGTTCAGGTGACTGGCTCTCCAAACCTCCTTTTTGTGAACATTGTGTGAGAAAGCACTGAAATAGCAAGCAGAAAGTAGAGTAAATCTTCTACATCCTTCTTTATGAAAAATAACTGTGCAAACTGATAGACTTACACACACTGCATTTTGCAGGTTATTCACTTAGTCTGATCTGCCAGCATAGTTTAGATATAATTTGAGGTCTGGGAAGATACAGTGCTTGCTGTTCAGAAACTATCTTGTGTGTGTATAAGGATTCTTTATATCTGGAAACCTTAGGTTAAAAATAATAATTCAGTTAAAAAAGAAAATCTTTTTGGTTGTTCCAGGTGGAAGTAGGTTGTTTTCTTTGTATTTTACAGGCAGGTTGAACTAAAGCAATGGGCAATGAATTCTGCACAAAGATTTTTCTCAGCAATTGAGCTCGGTCTCTTCTTTGGTGTGTAATGGAGCAGTACATACTTGTGGCCCAAGTCTTGTATTTCTGCATGCTGAGCCTTTATTAGCATGAATTTTAAAGTCACAAAGCTGGTTTCTGTCTCCTATCTACCCCTCTGACTGACTTGTTATAAATTCCGCCCCCCCCTTTTTTTTTTCTTTTTTCTTTTTTCTTTTTTTTTTAAGAGCAGGAGAGATCTAAAGTGCATCATTATCTCAGGATAACATGTCCTTAGAAAAAAAACAAAACAACATTGCAGAATGTGGTTTTGTTTGGGGTGAAACAGTACTGTTTGTGCACATAGGAGATAGGTTGGCACAGAGTGTCTAGGAGGGAAGTTTTTAGCAAATCTCATCCCATCGCTGTCTTGTATGCTTCTACTGGGTTCAGCTTCAGTTCTGGACCTCACAGGGACACAGTCAAAAGGATAGATAGAAGCAGAAGAGGGGTGATGGGCTTTTCCAGTGGCTGGGTTGCTGCTGAGCTCATGGGAAAGAAAGGATCAATGAGAAGGGTGTTTACAGAGCGCTTCAGTGTTCTGGTTGTGAGAAAGAGAAGGTGTATGAAGATGTGACTTGAAGTTGTAACTTGAATGAGAGACTTCACTCACATCTTTACAGACTTTGTGAATCACCTGGAGAAGCAATAAGAGATGGTGGTCTGAGACATCTGAAGAAGCACAGCCCAAATTCTGGATTCACTTAAGTGAGCTAGGGAATTGTACATGTGGAGAAAAGTAACTTTAGAGCTGTGTTCAAAAGTTGCCTTTGGCTGACATGATACACAGTACATTATCATGCATGTCACATCCCTGACATGCAAGACCAATGCTTGTTCTAATTTTGCTTTTAGGATGCTCATGCAAGACTTAATCAACAAAGACCTACCTTCCCAGTAAAATAAAGACCAATGGGAGCAGATACATAATAGGAAGAAAGAAAAACACTGAGCATTTGTTTGCTTAAGAGTAATTTGTAAATTCTGACCCAGGTGCAGTTTTCCATGTGCTTTTTAAACCTTTAAGTATGGATTGAAAAACCCAATGCTTCTATCCTTTGATTCCTCAAGGACTGGTGTGATATCTTATTATTGACTGGAAAATAATTGTAGCTTCTCCTCCTGGTTTGGACTGTAAAGTCAAGCTGTGATTCCGTTTTCTGAGCCTGGTGGCTAGAGTAGACCACCAATAGGCTAGCCTAGCAGATGATCGCTTAGCAGTGAATTCTCTTCCCTCTTTTTAACTACTTTCCTTGTCTTCTACCTTTTGTTGGATTTAAATGTTTGTGATTTCCACCTCTTTATCCATCATTGCACACCATTGACTGAATAATACACTTTTATTAAGCTGCCCTCTTTCTGTGAAATAAATGCCAGTAATAATCAGTCAATCATTCAATCCATGTGAATGTGGAATTTAGATGTGGCTGTTTGAATCAGGTTTATACCATACTGTTTCTTGGTACAGCATGTTCTTTGATAGTATTCTTTCAAATGACTGTTTCCAACTGCACTTGAAAGCACCTATGAAAGAAATTGTTTGTGACGCTATACTTAGTTTAAATCTCTTTTCTTCATCATTTTTGTCTGTATTTCATTTCTATGCAAATTACATCTTTGTGACTTAGTAAAATTTTACAAAGCATTTGAAATGCAGCTATGGAATGAATTATCAGAGAAAATTTGGAAAATATGCTCATGAAAGGAAAACTGAGGAAAACATTTAAATCTAATTGTGTATTATTCACTGAGATTTCAGAGCAACTCTTAGGCAAATATTACATAAATGTATACCTATATTAAAGGATTAATTTATCACAGGTAATATACTTGAAGGCTCAGGGACTATTTTCCCATTAGTCTGTACATGTAGCACTTTTCAGCTGAAATACAACCTAGGTACACAAATGCACTTAACTTGCTCATGGGGAGTTGCAGAGGAGGAATTGCGAGTGTAATGCTTGTGAACAGCAATGGTAGTCACTACCAACTGTCACAGTGTTTTGTTTCCATTGCAGTGACAGTGACCAAATCTAACTTTGCAGAGAGTCAGTCCTTGATAACCAAGACTAATTTTTTATCTTCCCAAGTATAAAGCATCTAGCCCTCCTAAATTCATTAGCTACAGCTGGCAGATCTACTGCGAATAAATAATTATCAGATTCTCAGCAATTGATCTCCAAAATGGGAGACTTGATAGCTGCACTTATGTCAGTCAAGAATGATTTATGTGATTTATGCTTCCATGAGACTGGGGCTTCCCTGCATGAGACAGACTGGCTTTTTGAATAGTTTCATCCCTCATCTCAACATTTACCTAGGAAGGGAGTAGGCTGAAGTGCAGAAGCAAAGGGACTAAAGGACCTTCAATACTTTCAGAACCTCCTCAGGAGAGAGAAGCTGAATTCCAATTCAAAGGTTGTGCTGATGTCTCCAGAATCCAGCAGATACTGTAGCAAAGCTGAACATGAGACTTTCTTTATATATATTTAAACAGGGTAATGCTACTGATACTTCCCTCTTCACATATATTGAGCTGCATGTTCGAAGGATCTGAGTAGGGCAGAGGACAAGAGGTGCCACTTATCTACCCCTCCCTGTATCTCTTGGGTTTCTTAGCACATGGTCAACAACTTGATGTCACCAAGTTGTGCCTTTTAGGAACTGACAGCAACTGTGATCCTTTGAAACATCCAGACCCAGTTGTGAGAGTCATTAAGATTTATTTCCTTTTACCTTTCTATCTTTGTGCCTTGACATTCCAGTCCTGTCCATTATCTTTCTGTCATCTTCTCTTAATGCATACTGTTCTTTTTTAATGTTTAGGTGCTTTCTCTACCTGGGTGGTGTTCTGGGAAGCTCTGTGTCTGGGTGCTGGGAACTTGCAAGTCTGCCAGTATGGGTGCTACCAATACGTGTCATTCTGATGGCCTCGCTTCTAGTTTTCCTTCTGGTGCTTCCATGGCCAGACATGCCCATTCACTCTCTATTCATAAAAATCTTAGTATTTTTATTACAAATGTTTGGTTTCACAGGTGGGTTTAGCTTTAATCAGTTTGAGTTTCTGTACCCAGCAAAGTATTTCCTCATTCCTTATAGACTGTCAGTGAAAACTTCTTGCTTCCGTGGAGCAAACACACAGACAAACACTATTTTTTGAGGTACCCATATAAATAGGGGCAGAATTCAGAATAGCACACAGGGATGTATAGACTGAAATGCAGGGAGACTTAAGGCTTTCAAGCCTGATGTTTCATCCCAAGCTCCCTCTTCCTGGTTCTCTGCTCAACCTGGAGGTTTATGAGGTGCCTCCCAGCCTGAATCCCAAGTTCCTTGTGAAGTTTCCCAATTTGAGCAAATAGCTGATTAGCTGGATGAAGATCTATCAGCTACTGTACGTGACATTGAAGGACAGAGTCTTCAAGGAACAAACCCGTGCAATGCACACTGGGAGAACAGCCCTGTGTGAAAACACACAACAGGGGCTGTTTCAGAACTGTTTAGGTCATTGCTTGAAGGGTCCCATCTCAGCTCATGTCCTCCAATGGGAACTGTGATGTCAAACGTCCTAGTTCATACTTCAGGGGCCAGGTACCCTGTGCTGGGCATCCTCATGAAGCAGTAAGGACACATGCAGTGCCCCCACAAAACCCCTCTGTGTTTCTGTTCTGCAGTGAAGTCCACCTATGGATTGTTGCTGACCATAGGAATGCTTATGTCAGTTAAAGATGACTGGAAGATTATGCACTCCTCTTATTTAGTCAGACAGGGTAGTGCTTGCTAGCTGTTGATACAACACAATATTTTATATAGCTCTAAATAGATGACAAAGCAAATGTAGTCTTTGATTTGAATCTCCATCAAGGATATTTTAACTTATAAGCTGTGTGGCTGTGTGGTTTGTTTTGTTTTGTTTTGTTTTGTTTTTTTCTGGTATTATGGGTATGAAAAAAAAATCTCATTTTTCTGTGCTGAATGAATACTTTTGTACATGCAGTATAATAGTTCTGTGGTAAATACAATGCGTAACTGCTTGTAGCTATCACATCCTGTTTGAATTTCCAGAGCTCTCAAAAAAGGGATAGGATCCATCAACTGGATGCAATTCAACAGAATTACGAAAACTAATTGAGTGTTCAAATAGTACCAAATTCAGACAAAAATTTTCAGGATAATACTATATGATTCATCCTCTTTAATTTCAGTAAGCTTAAATTAAATGAGAAAATCCAACTAGTCTTCCAGTTTTCACATATAACATGTTCAGAGATAGACATCTCCAACTGAACTGGGATGGAAAACTGTAAAATTACAGATGGCCCAAAAGTTAAGGCAATTATTATTTACTGTTTTTTTCACAAAAGAAGGGCTAAGGAGCACGTAGCTAAGTCAACATCTTTAAAACTAACACGATGTGTAATTAAATCATATAACATGTTTTCACAGGATGCAGTAAGTTAAAAAAGGATACATTTATTTAAAAATATGTAGATAAGTTCAAGTATAGGCCTGTTGCTGGGTTATTAAATGTAGGTATTTGACTCTGATCCTTGTCTTGGAAAATCCCTGTGCTCCACAGTGAGATGGGGAGGATATATCTGGACCAAATGTTTCCAGCTACTGGATAACATCAGAAACAAGAAACAAGATATTATTCTGAATGGATTTTTGCCTTGATGAGTTTTGAGGGCTGATTTTCCTTTTGTTTCCTTATGACTGAAGAGCATTACTGAAGTAATACTGGGTAATCTTAGCATGTTGTATCTCAGTCAAGGTTTTTGTAAGCATGATGTTGCAAGAACACTTTTTCAGAATAGTTTTAAAGGCCATAGCAGGACAGTTTTGAGTTAGTTTTTCCAAGGGAACTCACGGTAGCAAGAGCAAAAGTGTATTTTATCAAACACCATGGTACTTAGAATTTAAAGGAAGCTTTGTGAGTTAAGTTGGAGAAAACTCAGGTTATTCTTGATTTTAAGAAGATGTGGATAAAAATCTAATTGTAATATTGGCAGTGCTTCAGGTAGTTGGTTTGGGTTTACTGGTGTAATAAGAATGGCAGAGAAGGGAAAAATCCTGAGATTTTGATTTTTGTTTCTAGCAGGAGAGAGATAAGAAATTTTCACCAGGAAGATAAGAAATTTTCACCAGGAACTTCTACAGGACTGTGCTTGCAAAGGGACTGGACTCCAAGCATTATCCAAAATAAGGTAACTTCTTGCTCCCATGGAGTTTAAGGAACGACTTGGCAACCCAAAATTATGTTGTGACTAGCTAGTGGTCTTACTCTGCCTACATATTGTTGCTATTGACTCTGTATTCATGTGTAATCAAGACTGAAGCATCTGTTCCTATCGTGTCTTATGCTTTCCATCCCTTATGTTCTGCACAGAGTATCTTCCATGTGGTCTAAATCAAGCTAGGACATCTCAGACTTGTGGGTTGTATGCTGCAATGCATTTGTATTTCACAGCTTGGTTTGTGCTGTCTGAGGCTCTGCATTCTTTGCCTGGCAACTTAATAAAGCAGAAGCACTTCTGGCATGTTGTTCTGCAAGCAGTGACAAGGCAAGGCATGGAACTGGGCCAGGAACTCTTTCAGCCACCAGTCTTGGTGTCGGTGAAAATATAACCCAGAATGGGTCATTCTATGGGTTGCCATGGAGCTGAAAAGGAAGGTTTGGGGGGATGTTAACCAGCACACAAAGCTCCAGTATGGTACATTATTCTAGGCATTTTGGTGAGATCAAATTGTCATATTTGGACAAAAGCACTCTTTGTTTCCCACCTAGGAACACACAAGATGGCCTGTCTGGTGTTAAATTGGGAGATCTAGCCTTTCTCTGGCCTACATGGATTTATAATGTGAGTGTATGTGGTGGGTTTTTACTTTGGCTAGATGGAAGGTGCCCACCAAAGCCACCCTTTCATTTCTTCTCCTCAGCTGGAGAAAATATAGTGAAAAGCTTGTGGGTTGATTAGGATAGATAGAGACCACTCACCAGGACAACCATACTTATCTTGGACAAATTAGCTTAATTTCTTACCAATCGGGTCAGAGTAGGGTAATGAGAAATAAAATAAAATTTTGGAAACACCTTCCCCTACTCCTCCCTTCTTCCTGGGATCAACTTCACCTCTCTTTTTCTCTACCTCTTTTACCCTAGGTAGCACAGAAGGTTAGGCGATGGAGGTTGTGGTCAGTTCATCACATTTTCTCTGCTGCTTTTTCCTCCTCACACTTTTCCCCTGATTTGGATTGGGATCCTTCCCATAAGAAACAGTCCCTCACAAACTTCTTCAAGGTTAGTCCTTCCTACATGCTGCAGTTCTAAAAAATGCTCCATTGTTGTCCTTCAGGCACAGATTACTCCAGCATGGGTCCCCCATGGAGTCACGAGTCCTGCTAGCAAACCCACTTCAGTATAGGCTTCTCTCTCCAAGGGTCCACAGGCCCTGCTAGAACCCTGCTCCAGTGTGGGCTTCCTACAGGGTCACAGTCTCCTGCATATGCCTCCACCTGCCCCAGTGTGGGGTTCTTCACAGGCTGCAGGTGGATATCTGCCCCAGATGTTAACTGCCATAGGCTGCAAGGGGAACAACCTGCCTTGTGATGGTCTTCTCTGTGGGATGCAGGGGAGTCTCCGCTCCAGCACCTCGAGCACCTCAGGCCATTGAGGGAGGTGAAGATACTTTTAGGTGCACTGGATAGGGAGGCTGGAAATGTACTCCCAGTAGGCACACACAGAGAACATATTCATATACCAAGTGTACGTGTACCCCACAAATGTGTATATATCATTGTCATAGGTTTTCGTTTGGGAGCGCGACAGACCGAGAGCATCTCACTTCAGTCTTTTTAGGACATCTGGGACAACCTGAAACCCCTCAACCCATGACAACCATATCTATATCTACATGTCTGGCTGCACGGATCTCAGACAGATGCACAGAGTAATTGCACGAACACAGGCAGCACCACTGGCCTCATCCTGCTCCCCTCTCTATCTGAACAGGATGGAGGTCACTAATGAGAGTGTATCTACACACATGTATGAGCTGGGTCCCTCCAGCAGACACTCAGTCTGCCCCATAGCTGGCCCTTGCATCCTAATCTGCCCATTTGATGGCATCTGGATGTACAAATGCCCAAGGCTGGAACCCCTCTGTAGTTGTTGGCACAGAGCATCTCACTCCTCCATGCTCGCCTTGAGCTAACTGGGCTTCCTCTGCTCCCTCAGTAGCAGGGTCTCACCCTTAGAAGCAGACAGACACACACCTGTTTCCCAAACCACTTTATGTAGTTGCAGGCATCTTTGCTGGCTCTCATACACTCACTAGCACACCCACACTCTCTGCAGCTGCTGCCATTGTGGACACATGGACTCTGTCATCCAAGGTCCCATTCTGGTTGGAGCACTCAGACTCCACAACATGAGTGTGCACAGAAGCAGAGAGTCCACACACAGGAAAGGAGAAAGAATTTAATCAGCAAACAGGACAAAGGACACTCATCAGGCAAAGTGCAGGGACGGCCAAACCTACAATTTGATTCCCTACTTACGGGCCTCTGTTCCTTTTTATCTGCTTATCCCTTTGTTTTCTCACATTTGTTCCCTCCCTGAATTCTCTAGATGCCTCACATTTCCACCTTTAGTTCCTACTCCAAATATCCCATAGCAACTCCCTGGTAATCTGAAAATGCTCTCTCCCTACATCCTGTAATACGACCCAAGCCTAGACAGCAATTCCCCTTTATCTGGAAAGGTGATGTGGAGAGCTCTTCCTGATGACTCGTCATGGTGGGCTCCATGCCTGGACACCAGCATGGGTGGCTCTGCTAGGCCAGGAATGTCCATTCCTTGTGAGCCCTTAACTCAGGATCCCTGCCTCTTACTGTCTCTGTTCTCTGTTATGTGGGATTATGCCACATAACCCAACATGTGCAGCTGAAAGGCCTTTTTTTCACACTTTCTGCATTGCAGCAAGGGAAGTTGCAACTTCACATCTATGTAGTTGCCTAGTTGATCTGTTCTGCAGCTACCATGCTCCAGTTGTTCCTCATACAACTACTGTGCAGACTCTAGGTTCTGTAGGTCATACTTTGTTAGTACAGGTGCACAGGTCAAAGACAATTTTCCTGGTAATATAATTACAAAGATATGTCAATGCTGTGTATGTGAACATCTCAGAATGGAAATGAAAACTGTTGTGCAACAGTATGTTGCTCATGCAAACAGCTGTTTTTTTCCCCTGAGAATAGATATTTGGGATTGATAAGTTGATTTAATATTCTTAAGAGAATATTCAAACTTTGTTGCTGTTAGGAGTGTGATTTTACTATTCCTGGAACATGGATGTGCAGGGTTTTATATATTGCATCACAAAACAGGATTAACAGGCTGGCCAAGATTGCTTAGGGAGTTGTTTCCTGTGCCATCTTCATGGAGGTAGCTTCACAAAAGTGAAAATTTCAGTTATCTCTTCTCAAAGGTGAGTCTTGCTTATATCACACCATGCTTCTACCAGACTACTGGAGGCCTACATCTGGCCAGCTGGCAACATGCTGGGAGGACAAGTAATTGATTCAGGTGTGCTGGGGAGGTACCTACTATGGAAAAAAAAGTGATGGAAGCACTGCTAGTTCAGATGAATTTGTCCCCAGAATGAGACCAAAATCAGGACACATTCTTGCTGCGAAGGCTTGAATAGAGAGTCTCTTCACAGTGGTTAAAAGACAAACAGTGGCTGAAAGACGAATTCAGACTAAAAGAAAGGTCATGATGAAGGAACAGAATAGATTGTTATAATTTACCAAGGACAGCAATGGCCTTCATTGCACACATTTCAATTCAAGATTAATTCAGGCATATATTCTAGTTCAAGAAAGGCTTTTGAGCTTGAAATAGCACACACAGAGTATTACAGTGCCCATAACGCACAAGGTTGGACTAGATGACTGTTTTTGCCTTTCAAGTCTGCGAGTTTCAGGTAGTTCCTTGTTTGCAAGACAGAGGAACATTGCTGATATGTGAGAAATGTATCTAAAGATATGTGCAAATGGAAAGACTCTGTTCCACAATGGTTATGGGGTGTTACAATAGCATCTGTTCTTTCCTGTGCTGGGATATTAAGACGTGTTAAAAATACACCTTTTTCGCTTAGCAAAGATAAAGCAAAGATAAAGATAAAGTTGCATGGAAAGGAAATGCAGTTTAGCAACAAACAAATGTCAAATGAAAGCGGAAGGAGAAAGGCAATAAAAAAGAGGTCTATAAACCAGAAGGGGACTTAGGATAGAGGAAAGGCACAGAACAACAGAACAGGTGATTGTGGCTTGCCAAAGATAAAGCCTCTCCGATACAGTGTGGGACACGTTTGTGCAGCATCTTACTCACTGAGAAGAATCAGATCATCTTTCTTTTAAATGTGTTTTCTTTTCTTTTTTCTTTTCTTTCTTTCCTTTCTTTCTTTGGGTTTCTTTTATTTTCTTTTTTTTTCCCTTCAGAGCATCGCATGCCTGGTACACCACACATACCTACTCAAATGCCTTTCTCCATGAGAAAAATTGTATCTTTCATCAAGGTAATGTATTTTTTTTTAAACTGTCAGAATCATTCGGATGAAATGCATGAAGAAATCAATAGCAGAATTGTATTAAAGAAAAACCACAGCTTTGCTCACAGTTAAAGGTTTCAAGTTCAATAACGTTGGACTTTAAAGAGAAGGAAAGAAATTTCCTTCATTTAGGCTAAAATGCACTTAATGCACCATACAGAGAAGAATAGGCGTGCTGTCCAATAGGCTCTTTGTGTTTTCCTCAGCCTTTGCTATCGGAGTCCTTTTCCATTTCTTTTTAATTCTCCTTGTTCGTTTTCAAAAAAGATGCCTCCAGCCCAAGCAAAGCTAATTCCTTCCAGTGGCACTACACTAGATACCACTGCAACCTGTCACAGACAATATCTGTGATGCTTAGAGAACTATCTTTGATTTTGAAACATCAGTAGAAAAGATATTCCTGGTTCTGTTCTTTCCAAGATAATGCAAAGAAAGAGAAAAGAGTGGGCTGCTGCCGTAATGAGCACATTTTCTTCAAATATATTTGTTCTCAGTGTGTTAATAAGGAAAAGAACCAGATAAGTGTGATGTAACTGCCTGCCTGGTGTCACAAATAAGACTAGTTACTGAGGATTATTTTCTTTGGAGATCCTTTTGTGTCAGAAAATCAGGACTGGCCCAAACCAGCTGCTGTAGTTTAGAACTGTTCTTAGCTACCTAGCTATTTATGGCTATAGCTTAGGTATGTTATCCT
Organism: Ramphastos sulfuratus; assembly: GCA_013399055.1. Lineage (NCBI taxonomy): Eukaryota > Metazoa > Chordata > Aves > Piciformes > Ramphastidae > Ramphastos > Ramphastos sulfuratus. Next base: position 20,650 of record WBNM01046178.1, on the reverse strand, counting down.
TAGTATTAGTCTCTCTTCACATCTCTAAGTCATCTTCTTCCATTTAAATCTACTTCAGGCAGTCATTTATCACAACTTTCCCTTTTCCCCTTGCTGTCTTTGAATATTCCTCCCACCAACATCTAGTGTTTCTTTACATTCTTTTTACATTGCTTTGTGTGGGTTTTTCTGCCAACTAACTCTCACAGAGCATTTTTGCTTTCTGATTTTAAATAGCATTTCTGAAAAATAGTATTTACTTTTCTAGAAGTAAATACTTACTTTTATGGTGAAGGAGAAAGGATTTGTGCCAATGAGCAGACAATTACTTGTATGCTTTCAAAGACTTAAACTGTGTTTCAAGTTCACATGATCTGACCATTGCTATGCTAATAAAAATGCATAGTGGGTTATACACTCTTCCCTGTTTTACTTGAATGGAGAAGCTGGGTACTTTCCACCAGTAACAAACTGTGAGCCACCTAAAAATTAGGGTGTCTTGGAATGCTTACGAAAACATCAATGTGATCAATGAACCTGATGTCCAGGGAGACCATGGCAAATAACACTAACTGAAGGTATGACCTTGTCTACTGCTGGTTCCACATCCATTGGTACCTGCCTTGGGCTGTTCAGTCCCCGTGCCAGGGAAGAGTTTCTGTTTGATGTCGCAGCCCATCAGCAGTTTTCCTACCTCCTGCAGTAGTGAGAACACCAATGGCAAGGTATCTCTTAGAGCTTTTTTTCAAAGATCCTATTAAAATGCCCCTCCTCTCAGAGGAGAAAAAAACCCAAACCAATAATGGTGCTGATGAACACTTACTCACATGCACAAAAGTACCACTTCTAGCCAGCCTGTACCAACTCTTTACTGCTTCTTCTCCCTTATACATCAACTTAGAATGGATAAAGCAAAGTTCTCTGCCTAAGATGGCTGAACTGGTAAGAAATGGAGTAGCCATGCTGCCTGAAAGTCTGCTGGAAAGCTTGGCTGTGGGACAAATAAAAAAATTGAGAGGATGGGTTTTTTTTAGGTTAGAGGTAAGTCTATGGCCTTTCCTAGGGAGCAGACAAACCCCCTCCCCCCAAAAAGACCCAAATCCCAAAGCCCCTCCAAAAAAACCCAACCAAAAAACCTCAAACAAACAAATGAACAAAACCCCCAAACCAACAGCCCCCTCCCCAACAATATATGAATTAATCTAAATTAAATTTACCTAATCCTAGCTGAAATGGAGATAATATAAGCAGAAAAAAAAAAAAAAGAATGTGTAGTTTGAAGTTCTGCAGTGTCTATACCACTCTCTTTACCTGTAGGAATTCTCTGTGGTCTCCTGAGTGTAATTTCTCTAGGGTTTTTCTTACCATCTGAGTGATGAAGTGGAAGGTGACTTGTGATCTGGGAGAGCAGAAGGATGGCAGACAGTCCTTTGGCCACACTTGCAAGGCAATTACAAAACAGCAAGCCCATCTTTTTAAAACAACAGGGATAGCCTAGTACTGACAGGTTCAAAGAATTTAAAAGAGACTATTTCACCTCCTGTTGCAAAGGAAGGTTTTCAGTGTTGGCCAAGTAGTGAATCTATAGCCAAGTTTTCACAGATCAGGTACTTCAGATTTGTTTGTTTGTTTGTTTGTTTGTTTTGTGTTTTTTGATTTTGTTTTGGTTTGGGGTTTTTTTTGCAGGGTAAGAGCAGTTTTTCACATCCCAGGTTTGTACCCAGAGATGTTTATTCTCCCATTCTTCTGGGTTAGGTCACTCTACTCTCACTGCACTCAAGAGAGAGGAGGTGAAGGGGAAAGGAGAGTCAGGACTTGCAGGGAGAATCAAAGTGCAACCTTTACTTGCAAGGAGGATGTGATGGGAAAGGGGTTAAAACTTCCTGAAATTAGACCTGATGAGGAGGGAAACACTGCAAGGATCTATGGCTAAGGCTTGTGTAAATCAGAGGCCGGAAAAAAGACCTGGGGCAGGATATTGTCTGCTAGAAGCCCTCAGTTGGTATTGTTCTTCTCTGTGCTTAATGGCATAGTGATCATATTTTGTCAGAGGATGAAGGTATGACATGATGACTTTGTATCAGTCTTGTGGAAAGGTGAATGAGTAAGACTTTGTAGAAGCAAGCCCATTTGCTTTAAACATCTCTTGTACTTAACTAGTGGTTTGGCAGCTTTCCTTCCTTTCCCTATGCAATATTAATCAAAACACATCAGTGTGGACACACCCTGGGACTCTTTCCCTTCTTACCATTGTTTTGACAGTGCTTAATGCACATCCATGATCTTTAAATCCAAAGACATCTCCTTGCTCCACAGCATTAGGCTCTTGTGTATGTTGAGGAATTGAAATCCATCATGGGTTTCCACCTCCAGTATCTCTTTTGCTGTCTGCTGGTTTAGCACTGCATCAAACATTGCCACATTTCTGCAGTATGGCCTTTACCTCAACCTGGTTGCTGCTGGTACAAACCCTATGTCAGTTCAGCCTTTCAGGGCAGGGCAATGCATAAAAATACTATTTGTAAGACTTTCCTAGTCTGTCAGATCCTCTTTGTCTAAAAAATGTGGGAGTGGAGACAAAAGATATTTTCAGAAAGCATCTGCTGTCAACAAAAATGTGCACGTGCACGTCACTGCATATAACAGATATAAACAAATTATGAGAGTGCTGCAAAACTGGCTAGATTTTGTATGTGGATATATATGGAGACCACTTTTCACAGTCTGCCTGTGCACATATGCACACATTGAAATGTGTTATGCAACGGTACAGATCTCTTTTGATGCTCAGTGCTTTCTTCGTCTTCAGGAGCTTTTTCACACAGAAATGGTGCCGAGATTATAAGAATCTGTTATTTAAAGTTGTGTCCCCGTGTAGTGGTATTTTACAGGTGCTCTTAACACCTTGATGTGCCAACAGGTCTCTTGAATAGGAACTTAAACTGCTCTATCTGGAGAAATACTTTTCACTACTTACAGTATACACCCCTAAATACTACTATCTTTCAGAATTTTAAGTGACTCTACCCTTCCTCTCTCTATCGGGGCATGCTTATGCAAGCATACAACATTCTCAGTGTGTTATGCTCATTAAAACACCACGGAGCTGGAAATTTTTGTATTCAAAAGTTGTTGGGGTGATAGTCCATGCTATTTAGTTTTTCTCTTGCTCCTGACACAAAATTTTCCTGTGTTTCCTGCATCAGTTGCCAGCATTTGGTAGTATCTCAGGGAAATGTACAGCCAAGCCATTGGCACCAACTCTTCAGAGAACTTTCAAACACAGTAAAAGAATCAGATGAAATAATGAAAACACTTGAAGGTGTGAGTAGGATGAGATTGCGTAGCAATAACTGTCATATACTGGAATTTTAAGATACCTCTTTGCATTCGGCTTCTATGAGTTGACAGTGGTCTGTGTGTATGCTGAATTTTGTAGGAGCTACCTGACTGACAAATAGTTGTGAGAACCCCGAACTTCAATATTTTATTTAAAATTAGTTCTTTCAATGTCAATGCTCTTTCTCATACTACAGCAGGGGTGTCCAGGCTTCTTTTGCTTTTATAAAATCTCCAGATATTTTTCAGATAACAAAATGTATAAGAACAAGTTCTTTTTATATATATATATATATATATATTTTTTTTTTTCTAAGCTTAGCTGCATTTCATAAAGGACTTCAGTCTGATAGTCTCAGTACAGATACTCTGACTCAATGGAGTAAACATCAAGAAGCAAACTCTTTTAACCTTTAACAGGCCTAGATATGAACTTCAGGAGTGGCATCTGCCTTTCAAAGCAGAGCAAAACTCTTTTGACTCTTCATTGTGACCTGTGCTGATTCTGCAAGAGAACCAGAAAGGAAGTTCATATTATTCTGCAGTTCCAGATTTGAACTCTGGTATTGTTATGAGTGACCAACACCCACAGATAGCTTTTTTTTTTTTTAAATTATTTTTTCTACTAGAATCTATATGAGATTGAGAGGAATGATTTAAATGTGAATCTCTGCTCAGGCCAGGTAGCATTAGAACATGCACAATAAATTAAAAAGGTAGGAATATAGAATGAGTCAAAAGTAATTGGTTTGTTTGTGAAACTAATTCAGATTTCAAAGTTTCTCTGTTAGTTGAAGATTCCCAAATGGGATTTATGGTAGCAACTACAGTTTATTTTCTTCTTCTGTTTTTGGAAAGTTGATATCAAAACATCAAAAGATGACAATTAATTAATTGTATTTCTGCTGTAGTGAAGTAAAGAGAAATTGTCTCAGAATTGGTAGTCTTGAATGTGATGCATTTGAGTCATTCTGGTCATTTGAGTATGTGAATTTTCTAGGAGACTTCTTAATTTAATGACTGAGCCAATTCAAATCATAGTGGTATAGAGGCTGCTTTTATAGTGCAGCATTCAGGTGTCTGTGACAAAATCTGTGTACTAACAGTTCAGTTCCACTCTTCTATCATTCATGTTATATAAACCTTTTTTAAAAAAAATCAGTAATGTTGAAATCTTTTTGTGTGATACAGCAAAACAGATTTGTGCCCTTCATGGTCTGACGGCTTAATTTTTATTTCTCAGAGAAAAAAAAAATTATTCAATCCTAAACCAAATCTTGAGTTACACAATTGTTAAAAAGCCTCACAAATTAGCAAGCAGCTTTTAGAAATGTTTAACTTAAAAACAGCCAGGAAGGTTTGGGTTTTTTTTATTTTACATTTGTTTAAAACAAATTATATTCCCTCAGAATGAGACCTTTGTGCCAAGTTTTGTTCTGAAGCACAGCTTTACAGCTGAGCTAAAACCCCCTATAATAGGAGAAAAGTGACAGACCCTTAACTATAGTAGCATGAGCAGCACCGCTATAATTCCTGGGTGAACTTTGTCCCTGGATGTGTGTTTTTTGGAGTGTGCCGGGGTGACATTCAGCCTCTACATTCATTTTTATGATAATTCAGAGTAAATTGTGGTGCAATAAACTCTTCAAGCCTGTCTTTCTTGTGAAAGCCATGAATCAATCAGCTGCAGGCTTTTTTGGGTCTTTTCAATGTATAGTGATCATTTAGATTTGACATGCATTGTGAGACCTTGGCTTAGCTCCTCTCTATGGTCTGTCATTAATTCCAGCCTTTACTGTTCTGAAGTACAGTGAAGGATGACTGAGAAATCATTGCCCCTCTTCAGCTCTGTTATTGCACAAAATAGCAGCGCAATAATTTTTTGTCAATGTTTTACTCTAAAAGCTTTCTACATCAGTTTTGAAAAGGAAGCAATAAAGCCCATTCAATGGTATGAATAAAAATCCTTTGAGGTTTAGGCGCAGGGCTGCTTTTCTTCAGCTGGTAATCAAATTGGAGCTAAAATGAAATTGAGTTTTCTTATGAAAATAGCCTTTGTTGCTGGGAAGGCTGGTAATTCATAAACAATAACCTGCTCTTTTGTGTGGATAATAATATATTCATGTTCTTTCAATAGGGTAAAAGCCAGACCTAGTGCATTATGGTACAGTAAAAATAGCAGAAGGAGCTTGCTGGAATAATCTTGAAGAAGAAATGTAGCATTCGGTGACTTAAGCTTTCAGCTCCCATTTGAAATTGTACTTTGCTTTTATTTGCGAGCTGGGCTTTAGTTGTTGATTTGTTGCTGCTATACAATATTTGGTTAATTGTGGAAGATCTCAAGCTGTGCTCATCACTGCTCCTGCGAAGGCTGCTGCCAGCTGCTAGAAACAGAGCCTGCTGCTACAGGATGTACACTATTCACAGGAGCAGCCTCTCAGCGCTGATTATCACTGAAGAGTTCCCCGCTCTCCATCACTCTGCGCCCTGCACGCAACCGGACTGCCGAGCACAGGGAGGTAGGCTGCCTGCCCTCTCTTCAGGGTAAGGTTGAAGGCGTGCAGCAGGGCTGCCGAGAGCGTGGTGGGCGAACTTGGCTGGGGATTTTCCAAGCGCCGGTGGGGAAACGGGCTCCCAGCCCCTGGGAGGACAGTCTGGGCTCAGTCACTTTGGAGTTGAGCATGGGCTGAAGGAGGACATGAGGGGCAAAGAGTGAGGATTTCCAAGGGCACTGCGAGGTGCTCTCAGAAATGTTTCCTTAGGGTTCGGTGTTCTTTTCTAACTAGTCGGGTGATCTCTTGGAGGTTTGGTCTGGCACTGGTGCTTGTTGGTGTTTTGGGGAGTACCTCGTTGTCACATCTATGTTTTGTGACTCCGTGCTAAAGGTGTTGGTACAGGTGGGGGGTGCTCCCCGTATAGGTTGTGTGAGCAAAGGCAAGAGGTTGGCAGAAAAGTCTGGGAATGTGTCCTACCTGCAGTGACTCTTTTTCTTTGCCTCAGCTTGCAGGGAGTGGAGGGTAAACTTCAGTCTGAGTACCTGAAATTACCTCCCTCCCCCTCCTCTCTATCGGTGTATGCTTTTAAATCGTTGATAGCTTTGATAATTTTGAGCTCTGAGTGATGACAAAAAAAAAAAAAAAGCACACAGGCATGCAAAAATGCTGATTTAGGATCTGTTTATGTGTAAGATGCAGACATGATCAGGCTCACCAACACTGAGGTAAGAGATTGCTTCAGGTTCTAGTTTGATTTTGACTAGCCTCCCTGCCTGGGTGACAGGAGTAATAGTAACAGATGCAGAGTGAGACACGTTAGCAGGTCAGAACTGTGCCATTACTTGTGGATTTCAGTTGCAGGGAGGACTAGAGGACAGACTGTCTTGGTGGTAGATCAGAAGCAGCTTTGCAGAGGGCTTTCTGACAGTGTAGGGGTTTATAATCCAGACTCTGCAAACCCCGCTCTTTGTAACTGAAAAAAAGGAATGGATTGACACCAGCTGTGTTGTTCTCCTTACAAATTTTCCCGAGGCTTCAGAAAAAGTTTGGTGCCTTTTTTTTTAAAAAAACAAAACGAACCCCCTCAAAACACCAAAACCCCAAACCCATGAAAACCACACACCGAACCAGAATATCCTCTGGGCAGATAAAAAGTAAATGAGAATGTAAAGTGCAAAGACTTACAATGGAGATTATTTTCAAAGTAATGTTGAAGTTAGATCTGTACCACATGTAAGGCTGTTTTGAGGCAGTTGCAGAGGTTTTTATTCACTTTTAACAGTGAAATTACACGCTTAACAAAAGGAACTTTTGAAGGCACAGTGGTAACTGACAGTCAAAGCAATATATGTCATTATCCAATTAGTACACACAAATGTGTTTTTATTATTCACTTAACATACCTCTGTGTTTGGCTCTCAGAAATACAGTGTTTTATTTCTCCAAGTGTTTTAAGACTGGTATGTATTTTACTGATGTAATTGAAGTAATATTTTCGCATGTCACATGTATTTATATCTTTCTTGCTCATTGGATTAGTTCTGTTTAGGAGAACATTTCTAATTTTTTTTTTTTTTTTTTTTTTTTTTTTTGGTGGGTGAATGCTGGTTAGACAGAACGTACAATGCACTCAATTCAAGTTTTCTTCACAGTTGGAAAATCTGCTTTATATTGCTGCACTGAGATAAATAATGTTTCATGTGTTCAAAATGATGATGATACAATGGAATTTTCAAGTGTATTTTAAGAAATGTGTCTTAGCATTTGTTGGTGCTTGCTAATATGAGAAGAGAGTCTATCTGATAGAAACACCCTTTTTGTTTTGTTGAAAAATGAACTATCTAGCAATGTGTTCTTAGGAATTGTTTTATTGGGAGACTAAATTGCCAGATGTGCTGGTGATATTATTTTTGTAACTGCAGACTTAGCAGAGATGTGGTGCATTGTACTATCAGAGTGTTTCAGGAGCAAGCATTTTGGCTGTAGTTGGACAGTGCTGCTGTCTTAGCACCAAACAGGTCAAATAGGTATAACAAGTTGTCCAAAGAATACATGTTGTCTACTGTTTTGGAAAGAACAGTTTTGCTTCTCTTGCTGTATTTAAATAAGACTTGGTGAAAAATATTTGAAGTGGAGCATGTTTCCAATGTTTCTGATGTTGGATTCACATTTGTCATGGAAATGCATGTTTTGTTCTAGGATTCATGCAGAAAGGATGTTTCACTCAGGTATACTATGCTCTGATGAAGCTCTGGTAGAGCTGTCCATAGACCTCCATGAAAACAAAGTTAGTCTTTGACTTTCACTAGCATTATGTATTTCCTGTATGGATACCATTAGAGTGGGACAGCTGTATGCTAAACTATAACCTTTCCATGAAAGAATTGCCACTGTAGCTCATGCCCAAGTACTATTCTGTTACTTAGCATTATTATGAATAATTACCTATCAGTGAATCACTCTAAGATCTCCAGACTCATTTCTTGGTACCCATATTAGGCTACAATATAAATAAATCTGATGTTCATCAATGTTAACTTTAGGTACCACTGTAACTCACAAAACCAGATATTTTCAGCTGCAATTAGTATTTGTAAGGTAACAAAGGAGCACATTTCCAGTCTATGCAGTCATAAATTACATGCTACTTACTACAAAACACAAATTGAAGTTGTCCACTGTTGACAAAGTTGAATGACTCATTGTACATTTGCCTTGAGATTTTGAATATCTGTTGATGCTGATCATTTTCTGGACATGGATCTCCTTACAGATAAAAGGTAAATAAGTTGATTGCAATTATTTTTCAATAAAAAGCAAGTTTTAACTATTGCAGAACATTAAGGTAAATTTCAGCCCTGTTTTTTCAACTAGCTTGTGGTCATCTTTGCTGGGTTTACTTTAGTTACTTATTTTTTAAATAAAAAGAGTATTCAGTAAAAGCATGTCTGGATAAATTATTCATATTAGAACTCTGGTGTTAGAATAGATGTGACACCAGGCTGATCTGATAGGCTTTTAATGTGTGAAAATAATTCTTAAGAAGAAAAATTTATTAGAGGATTCTTATCAATAATGGTAATAATGAAGGTCACAAAGTGCAACCCATATCATGTGGATGAATGCCTGTAGCATACTGTTTCATGGGCCTTCCTAATTTTACTCTTCTGATTCTTATAGTTGTTTAAACTTTGTAGATTTTAGATAAACTCTACACTTCTTTTTTTGTAAACTGCAGGGATAAAAGTTCAGAGCAGCACAAAGTTTCAGTACTTTCATGTCTGTCAGTACTTCAAACCTTGAAAACTAAGAGCTTGTTTATGGATGACTTTTCATTTTCTACTAAAATATAAGGTTAGCAGATTTCAATTTTCATTGCCTTCTCAGCTTTCAATACACTCTGCCTTATCAGTGTACTTCAGTCCACGTGGTGTATAGCAAGTGAAAGGCTTCAAGTATTTTTATTAAGACATCCAGGAAGAGCTCTGTAAACAAGGCTTTGCTTCCCAATGCTTCAGGCTTTGAACTGACAGCTGTTATAAGCACACTCTTACTTTCTCATCCTGAAATGTGGACAGAAAAAAGAGCAGATCTCTAATGTGTGTGGTGGCTCCTTAATGTAGCTGTTTGAAGATCAGTATTTTGCTTTGACACAAGAACCTTCTACTTTATGAGGAGAGCTGGTCCCTCAAATTTTCTGTGTCATATAAGACCTTGAGGATAACATTATTTTATAGTGTAATTCAGCTTATTTTATTAAGACTATTCTTAAAGACAGTTGAAAACACCTTTCTGCTTTGGGGCTTTCAAATATGGTACAAATAAATCAATAAAAGTAAAATATTTTGCTGGTAATTTGGTTACTCAAGGGGCTTCAGGAGTTGAAAGAAAGTAGAAGTCCTACTTTAGTAGCCTCTAGGCGTTCAGAATGGTCTGAAAATAAGCGCAGCAGAATCAACTAATCTGTGACCTGACACAAAATTTCTCCAATTTGCTGTTACTAATGGGAAACCAAGATCCAAGCTCTCCACTGCCTACTTCTTTGCCCTTTCTCTGGTGACTTCAGAAAGTAGGTGAAAAATGGAAGCTGACATGGTAGCTGCATTGCAGTTCAAAGGCCAGGGCATCCTCCAGGTTAAATTATAATATTGAGGTGAAGGAATTAGTGGCTGGACACAGCAAGTTTCAGGGGCTACAAGCAACCCCATGACTTTAATGGTGCAAATGTGAAAAACCATGCCCACTGCAGGTGTGGGGAGTTTTAAGTCACTTTGAACAGCTGTGAAGAATAGGGCTCAGATATTTAAGGAAGTAAATACTTGATCGAATGATGTCTCAAAGTATTTCTAACATTGTCTCTGATGCTACCATCCAAAGAGAGTATATACTGCAAAATCAGACCAATAGTTATTTGGTCTTTTGAGTATGTAGATGGAGGAGGAAATGGAAATTGATAGTTCTTTGGAATCTGGAGAAAGCTCCCACACAGCATCAAATGGTCAATTTTTTTTAACTAAATTTACTTGTGCCTTTGTGATAGACAGGTTTTTCCTCTTATTCTTTGGGGTTTTTTTCCTCTCTCTTTTTTTTTCTTTTTTCTTCTAATCCATGGAGTATATTTTCCTCACTGATTTTCTTATCTTGCTGCAAAATAATTCAATCTTCTCCCAATTTTAGCTTATCATTGCTAATAGCATTGTTCCTGATTTCTCCAGAGCATTCCATCATTGCAAAATATCTGTAACTAATTTCAAATCATAACTATGCCAGTGTGAAATTGATGGGAAACACTTGGAAATCAGGTCTGGTTTTGGAGTAAAATGCTAGCTTTGTTAAAGTTTTTCAGACCACCTTTTTTTTTTTTTTTTTTTTTTTTT
>WBNM01046177.1:1482-12466 GCA_013399055.1 Ramphastos sulfuratus | reverse complement strand
GAAATTCTTCTTGCCTGGTAAAGCAGGCAGTGGGTAAAAGTAAATGGGTACAGCACCTGGGTAGCAATGAGCATTAGAATCAGAGGATTCTTGGTGCCCTTGTTGCCAGTCAAAGCATTTTGATCTAAAGTTCATCATCTTGCACTGCAAAATGCACCATTTTTTCCCCCGAAGAATTATTAATTATTCTAAATTAACTATGTAATTATTCAAAGCAATTATTAATCTAAGCAATATTTCCCCTCCTCCTGCCTCTGAGCTTTGGAGTTTAAGGCAGTAGAATGTTGAGCAGGTTTGCATTTAGATGCAAATAGTTTGCCAATTTGCTGGTGTCATGCTTCGTAGGAATGAGAGCATCCAAATCTGCTTTCAAGGAAAGGTGCTGAAAACATACCAGAAAAATGTGCAAAAGCCAACAGATGCAGAATACAGGTGGAGAACAGTTGACATTCTGCCTCACACCTTGGACTTACAGATGAGTAGCTGTTTTGTCTTGGAAAGAAGTGTAGCAGTGGTTACCACAGGATCACAGAAACATCCTGCTTGGAAAACCCTCTCAGGATCACCAAGTCCAACTTAGAACCCTACTCTACAAGACTCACCTTAAACCATATCATAGAATCATAGAATCACAGAATGATTAGGTTGGAAGGGAGCTCAAAGCTCATTCAGTTCCAACCTCCCTGTGCCATAGGCAGGGACGCCTCCCACTAGAACAGGTTGCTCAAGGACTCATCCAACCTGGTCCTGAACGCTGCCAGGGAAGTTGTAGAGCACAGAAGCACAGAGTGTCATCAAAGTTCACATTCCATGCTTCTGTGCTCCACAACCTCCCTGGCAACCTGTGCCAGTGTCTCACCATCCTCACTGCAAACAACTTCTTCCTAACATCCAATTTCTATCTCCCCTCTGCCAGTTCAAACCCATTCCTCCTCTTCCTGTCATGACAAGACCTTGTCAATAGTCACTCCCTAGCCCTCCTGGAGCACCCTGCAGATCCTGGAAGGCCACTCCAAGGTCTCCTCAAAGCCTTCTCTTCTCCAGGCTGCAGAGCCCCAACTCTCTCAGCCTATCTTCACAGCAGAGCTGTTGTAGCCCTCTGAACGTCTTTGTGGCCTCCTCTGGACTGGCTCCAACACTTCCATGTCCTTCTTGTGTTGGGGACTCCAGAAATGCACACAGGAATCCAGGTGGTGTCTGAGGAGAGCAGAGCAAAGGGGCAGAATCCCCTTCCTTGCCCTGCTGGCCACACTGCTCTTGCTGCAGCCCAGCACAGAGTTGCTGTCTGGGCTGCACTCACACTGCAGGCTCATGTGGAGCTTTTCATCACCCCAGACCCCCTTTCCTTGTCTCCTTTTAACAAGATTGTAAATCCCACATAACTAAATGGGTGACAGGGTCCCTTGAAGCCCAGTGCCCAGCTACCTCTCTGGGGCTTAGTCTTGGAAGCTGTAGCTTCCAAAATGCTCCGGGGGTGCCCTCACCACAACTGAGGCTTATGTTATTGCTGTGCCAGGACCTCTCTTGACGCATTTCAGTGCTTGGCACTTCATAGAATAATAGAATGGTCTAGGCTGGAAGGGACCTCCAACGCTCATCCAGTCCAACCCCCTCTGTACTCAGCAAGGACATCCTCCACTAGATCAGGTTGCCCACAGCCCTGCCCACCCTCATCTTCAATATCTCCAGGAATGGGGCCACAAACACCTCCCTGGGAAACATGTTGCTGTGTTCTGCCACCTTCATGGTGCAGAACCTGTCCCTAACATCCAATCTCAATCTGCTCTGCTCTAGTTTGTAGGCATTGCCCTCATCCTGTCCCTGCAGCCCTTTGCAAACAGTCTCTCTGCAGCCTTCTTGTAGCCCCCTTCAGGTCCTGGCAGGCTGTTATATGAGTTCTTCCTGGAGCCTCCTCTTCTCCAGGCTGTTCTATCAGTATAACCTACCATGGTTTGCAGGTTTGCATCAGTACACTGTGCTACAAGGAGTGCTTGCTGAAGACTCTAAGATTTGGTTATTAATGTTGTAGGAAAATTGCTATCCATAAAACTAAACCCAAGAGATAGGTCTCTCTTCTCTTACATAAATGCGTATGGTTAATGCTTTTCATCTCATTGGGGAAATCATTCTGTGATACTCAGATACAGATGGAAAATTACAGGCTCACAGGATGTCAGGGGTTGGAAGGGACCTCTGGAGAGCTCCCAGTCCAACCACCCTGACACAGCAGGAGCAGAGAATCCAGCACAGGTCGCACAGGAACACATCCAGACAGGGCTGGAAAGGCTCCAGAGAAGGAGACTCCACAACCTCTCTGGGCAGCCTGTGCCAGGGCTCTCTCACACTTAACACTCAGGAAGTTCTTCCTCATGCTGAGCTGGAACTTCCTGTGCTGCAGTTTCCATCCCTTGCCCCTTGTCCTATGCCAGGGCACAAGTGAGCAGAGGCTGTCCCTGTCCCTTCCTTCCTGCTCCCCAGTCCTCAGCTCTTGATAGACATTGCTCAGCTCCCCTCTCAGCCTTCTCCTCTGCAGACTAAGCAGCTCCAAGGCTCTCAGCCTCTCCTGATCAGGCAGTGCTCCAGACCCTTCAGCATCCTTGCAGCCCTCCCTTGGACTCTCTTCAGTAGATACCTGTCCCTCCTGAACTGGTTGCGATATTGCAGGTGGAGCCTCACTTGGTTCATTTGTCAGTATTTATTGAATTCACTAGGCAGCATCCTGGCTGAAATGACTAATGGCAATAAGGAGCTATGAATTTCTTCCTCAAAGACAGAAGAATAGTCTCACCTGGGAAGCCTTTCCTAGAAATGTTATAAACCCAGGGCAGTCAGATTGTCTCACATACTTACTGCATCCCACCTGCAGGAGACCTGCTTCCAGACTCTAGCACGGGTAAATGTAAAATGTTTCTCTTTGCTTTCAAAATGCTAACAAAAATAGTATTTGTAATGTCAAAAACAGCCTTAGAGTCCTTCAGTTCCTTCCGTAAAGGAACTCTGCAATCCTGGAAGTTAAAACCCTAGGAGAAGAAACACTACACCTCTGAATCACCTCTGCTGTGAGGAGAGACTGAAGCAGTTGGGGCTGTTCAGTCTGGAGATGAGAAGGTTCCCAGGTGACCTTATTGTGGCCTTCTGAAGAGGGCTACAAGAAAGCTGGGGAGGGACTTTTTAGGCTGTCAGGGAGTGAGAGGACTGGGGGGGACGGAACCAAGCTAGAAATGGGTAGATTCAGACTGGGTGTTACGAAGAAGTTTCTCAGAATGAGGGTGATGAGAGAATGGTAGGGGTTGCCCAGGGAAGGGCAACCTTCCAAGCAGGTGGAAGCCTGATCCCTGGAGGTGTTTAAGGCCAGGCTGGATGAGGCTGTGGACAGCCTGATCAAGTGTGAGGCTGTCCCTGCCCATGCCAGGGGGGTTGGGACTGACTGATCCTTGGTGTCCCTTCCAGCCCTGACTGATTTTGTGATTTTGTGATTCTGTGATTCTATGATTTTGTGACTCTGTGATTCTATGACTCTGTGATTCTGTGATTCTATGATTCTACAAAAAACAAAAGTGAGGAGAACACTGAAGGACGTTCAGAAGGACAATAACCTGGAGATTCAGACAAGTCTTTGGGACCCAGATTTCCATATTCTGTAGCCAGATCACTCCAGTCTTGCCTGTTTGCCTTCCTTTTTTTTTTTTTTTTTTTTTTTTCTCCCACACTGATATTCAGTTAATCATTAAGTGTTGAATGATTTCAGATGTCCCCTGATAGCCTCTGCTTTTCCATTCCCCTCCTAATGAACAGACTCATAAATTCCAAATGCTGTTTCACCATGACTCAGAATAGCAGTTCTGGAGGTTTAAAGAAATGAAGTTCATAAACTAATCTCTGCAATTTAATTGCCAGTGTCAGTTGTAACAAAAAGTATCTCCATTACTGCCCAAGACAAGAATGAGGAAGAGGCTCTTAAGCAATTGAATTATATTGACACAAGAAGCGATGGAAAGCGGCAAACAATTAGCTTAGTGTGATACTGTAATGCATTGCAGTGCCATCCCATAATTTAGACAGTTTTGGGTCTTTAAAAGATACTTGGGGGTTTGTTGTTGTGTTTGTTGTAGATGTGAAGTCAATGAGATGGGCACTGCCTGACTGAGAACAGCAGTGTGCCCACGCTGATGCTTTTGAAGCTCTCATCCTTAAAGCACTGCGGCACTAATTGGCCAAGCTCCTTGGCATGGGCAGGGGAAGGGAAATCAAACTGCTTTTTAACACCAGCTGTAATGGACTAGATTTAATTAAAACCTCCAAGGAATTGCTGATCAGAACAAAAGGGACCCTCAGGCTTCTAAATAAGCAGGTATTTAGAGAAAAATTAATGCAAACAAAAGTATCAACACTCACCTCCTGGCATTCACCTCTCCATCTTTATAACCATTGCTGAGGTCACCTCTCAGTCTCCTCCTCTCCCAGCAGCACAGCCCCAGCTCCCTCAGGCTCTCCTCCTAACAGAGCTGTTCCATTCCCTTCAGCATCTTTGTGGCTCTGTGCTGGACTCTCTCCAGCAGTTCTATGTCCCTCTTGAACTGGGGGGCCTAGAACTGGACACAGGACTCCAGATGTGGCCTCCCCAGGGCAGAGGGGCAGAAGAACCTCTCTCAACCTCCTAACAACAGCCCTCCTAATCCACCTGAGAATGGCATTGTCCCTCCAGGCCACCAGAGCACATTGCTGGCTCATGCTCACCCTCTCATCCACCAGGACCCCCACATTATCTTCCCTTTGTGATGAGAATTATAGCATTTGGTTTTTCTTTTTCAATAATTTCTTCATGTGTTTAGCTGCTTTTGTACCATGATTTGAGACAATAAATGCTTTATTTAGGCTGATTGGATTTTTCCTAAAATCATTACCAATCTCAGCAGAAGGTGGTGTACAAAATCATAGAATCACAGAATGGCTTAGGTTGGAAAGGACCTCAAAGCTCAGCGAGTTCCAACCTCCCACCATAGGCAGGGACACCTCCCACTAGAACAGGTTGCTCAAGGCCTCATCCAACCTGATCCTGAACACCTCCAGGGAGTTGTGGAGCACAGAAGCTCTTCGATCACATTCTGTGCTTCTGTGCTCCACAACCTCCCTGGGCAACTTGTGCCAGTGTTTCACCATACTCTCTGCAAACAACTTCTTCCTAACACCCAGTTTCAATCTCTGCCACTTTAAACCCATTCCTCCTCCGCCTGTCATTACTAGATCTTGTCAATAGTCCCTCCCCAGCCCTCCTGTAGCCTCCTCAAGACACTAGAAGGCAACTCCAAGGTCTCCTCGAAGCTTTCTCTTCTCCAGGCTCCAGAGTCCCAACTCTCTCAGCCTGTCCTCAGAGCAGAGCTGCTGCAGCCCTCTGAGCATTTCCGTGGCACTAGGTCAATCCAAGGGTCCTGTCTGAAAATGCATTTACAGTGCTGCACAGCTCTTCCTTTTGTGTATGGGAAAAAGAAATCCTCCAAAACCTTTACATTTTCGCGCTTCCAAGTAATTATACCTCTTGCCTTAACATTTTCAGGGAGCTCCACTGATGCAGACTCATTAAACCTTACCTCTGATAAAGCAAGACTGCTGCATGGGAGTGTGCGATCAACCTAAAGAGATACCTAACAAGGGAATGTAACACTTCTGCTGCCACACAGTCTAGGCAAACTATTATCTCCCCTTGAAATGTCCCCTCCTTAGCTTCTGCAGAGTAGAGAACTGTCCTGCACTGGCAGAGAGCTGACCTGCACACCCACAGAAATCTTTTCAAGCTCTTACCTACCAGCCTGTGGCTATCTTTGCCGTAGCTTGTGGGTAGCTGTGAGATCACAGGAGCACAGGGTGTTAGGGATCCAAAGAAATCATAGAATCATAGAATCAACCAGGTTGAAAGAGACCTTTAAGCTCATCCAGTCCAACCTATCACCCAGCCCTAGTCAATCAACTAGACCATGGCACTAAGTGCCCCCGTCCAGGCTTTTTTTGAACACCTCCAGGGACGGTGACTCCACCACATCCCTGGGCAGCCCATTCCAATGCCAATCACTCTCTCTGGCAAGAACTTCCTCCTAACATCCAGCCTGAATCTGCCCTGGCACAACTTGAGACTGTATCCACTTGTTCTGTCCCTAGGTGCCTAGGAGAAGAGCCCAACCCCAGCTGGCTACAACCTCCTTTCAGGTAGCTGTAGAGAGCAATGAGGTCTGGCCTGAGCCTCCTCTTCTGGAGGCTGCACACTCCCAGCTCCCTCAGCCTCTCCTCACAGAGCTGTGCTCCAGGCCCCTCATCATCAAGTCCAACCCCTCTGCCAGAGCAAGACCATACAATCTAGCTCAGGGCACACAGGAACACATCCAGACAGATCTTGAAAGTCTCCAGAGAAGGAGACTCCACAGCCTCTCTGGGCAGCCTGTGCCAGGGCTCTGGCACCCTTACAGTCAAGAAGTTCCCCCTTGTGTTAAGCTGGAACCTCCTGTGCTGCAGCTTCAATCCACTGCTCCTTGTCCTATCCCAGGGAGCAAGTGAGCAGAGCCTGTCCCCTCCATTCCTGACCCCCAGCTCTCAGAGATTTATAAACATTCATTAAATCCCCTCTCAGTCTTCTCTTCTCCAGACTAAGCAGCCCCAGGTCCCTCAGCCTCTCCTCATCAGGCAGTGTTCCAGTCCCTTCAGCATCCTCATAGACCTCTGCTGGACTCTCTCCAGCAGATCCCTGTCCCTCTTCAACTGGGAAGCCCAAAACTGAACAGTCCCTTTGATGTTTACAATTCATCTTTAGCCTTTCTTAATACCAAGTTTCCAAGAGTCTGCATTGAATAGTACGTTGGATTCAGCTTTACTCAGTGGCTGTGATGTCAATTACTGATGAAATAACATCTCTCCTTGCCAGTGCTTGGCACTTCAGTCTTGCTAGGCTTTGCCCCACAAGAGGAAAGCAATTCAGAGAATGAATTTCTGAGTGCAGGAAGGGATTTTCTAGAGGGGAAACCACTTGCCAGGCCGTGACAGAGCTGCCCATTAGCTACACTACAGGTTCACTGGAGGAAGTAAAAGGATATTTACATCTTCAATTGCAGTCATCTGTTTTACTTAGTTCAATAGGTGATTTGAAGAATTATTCCTACCCCCAGCCTATCACTGCAGTCACATCCCAAGAATGAAGGAACACTGGAAGTTTGAAATAAGTTCATTTTACAGGTGGTGAGACCTTAAATCCAGAGCAGGACCTTTTCAAAATGAGCTGGCTCCCTGAACAGTTGTCGGTAAAGATTTGGACACCTTCACAAAGCTTACAAGGTTTTTGTCGCTATGAGCAGGTGTTAGAGTGATTCTCCTTGTTCTGCTTCAAGAGTCTTTCAGAGCTGGCCTAGAGCTGCCCTGGCTGGTCACACCACACCTGAGAAAACCCTGGCTGAGTGCTGTGTCCAGTTCTGGGCCCCTTCAATTAAGAAAGATGTTGAAGTGCTGGAAGGTGTCCAGAGCAGGGCAGCAAGGTTGGTGAAGGGCCTGGAGCACAGCCCTGTGAGGAGAGGCTGAGGGAGCTGGGGGTGTGCAGCTTGCAGAAGAGGAGGTTCAGGCTAGACCTCATTGCTCTCTACAGCTACCTGAAGGCAGGTTGTAGCCAGCTGGGGTTGGGCTCTTCTGCCAGGTACCCAGGGACACAAGAAGAGGACACAGCCTCAAGCTGTACCAGGGCAGGTTCAGGCTGGATGTTAGGAGGAAGTTCTTCCCAGCAAGAGTGATTGGCATTGGAATGGGTTGCCCAGGGATGTGGTGGAGTCCCCATCCCTGGAGGTGTTTAACAGGAGGCTGGATGAGGCACTTGGTGCCATGGGTTAGTTAATTAGAAGGTGTTAGGTGATAGATTGGACTCGATGATCATAGAATCATAGAATTGGAGGTCTTTTCCAACCTGCTTAATTCTGTGATTCTGTAACAGGAATCTCTGGACCCTGCTTAGCACAGGATCCACATTTACTTACAGCAGGGAGGCAAACTTCCTACGAATATGTATTCTTGGCAACCAGAAAGTAAGAAAAACTAATGATGGATCAGAAACATTAATCTTATCTTACGTCTCTTTAGTGCAGCCACACTAACTAGGCTTGCAGAGCAGTGTAGTTCTATTCAAACAGCACTCTGCTAAGCTTAATTAGTGTGGGCATTTTTCTGCACAGCTAATTAACCTGACTGAAGCACCATTTTATATTCACAGCTTGAAGCTACTGGTATCTCCGTATTCTATGCTTCTTAGAATCATAGAATCAGCCAGGTTGAAAGAGACCTCCAAGCTCATCCAGTCCAACCTAGCACCCAGCCATAGTCAATCAACTAGACCATGGCATTAAGTGCCTCATTCAGGCTTTGCTTAAACACCTCCAGGGATGGGGACTCCACCACCTCCGTGGGCAGCCCATTCCAATGCCAATCACTCTCTCTGTCAAGAACTTCCTTCTAACATCCAGCCTAGACCTCCCTTGGCACGGCTTGAGGCTGTGTCCTCTTGTTCTGTCCCTGGGTACCTGGCAGAAGAGCCCAACCCCACCTGGCTACAACCTCCCTTCAAGTAGCTGCAGAGAAAAATGAAGTCTGCCCTGAGCCTCCTCTTCTGCAGGCTGCACACCCCCAGCTCCCTCAGCCTCTCCTCACAGGGCTGTGCTCTAGGCCCCTCACCAGCCTTGCTGCCCTTCTCTGGACACCTTCCAGCACCTCAACATCTCTCTTGAATTGTGTGACCCAGAACTGGACACAACACTCAAGGTGTGGCCTGACCAGTGCTGAGTACAAGGGCAGAAGGACTGCCCTGGTCCTGCTGGCCACACTGTTTCTGATTTAGGCCAGGAAGCCATTGGCTTTCCTGGCCACCTGGGCACACTGTTGGCTCATGTTCAGCTACTCTCTACCAGCACCCCCAGGTGCCTCTCTGCCTGGCTGCTCTCCAGCCACTCTGTCCCCAGACTGTAGCACTGCTTGGGGTTGTTGTGGCCGGGGTGTAGAACCCTGCACTTATCCTTGTTCAATCTGATCCCCTTAGTCTCTGCCCACCCATGCAGCCTCTCCAGGTCCCTCTGCAGAGCTCTCCTATCCTCCAACAGCTCCACACCTGCTCCTAACTTGGTGCCACCTGCAAACTCACTGATGCTGGACTCAATCCCCCAGTCCAGATCATCAGTGAAGATATTAAACAGGACTGGGCCCAGCACTGGTCCCTGGGGCACACCACTGGTGACTGGCCCCAACTGGATGTGACACCATTTGCCACCATTCTCTGGGCCCAGCCCTCCAGCCAGTTCTTGACCTTACTCAGGACTTTAGCTTTTCAACAAGTTGTGACTCAAATGTATCCCTAGCGTCCATTAGTGGTGCCTCTGCTTAGCTCAGCTGTTCTTTTTTGTACCATACAGGATAAGTAAATCAAGACAGAGCATGTTAGATTGCTAAAGCCATGCATTGGAATACTGTCCAGAGTTCAGCTGGCAGGGAACAGCCATGCTGGCATCATGCCCACTGTGTAAGGAATAGGTTGGCCAGGGCAAATAATGATGGGTCTTTGAGTTTGGGCCGTGAGCTGTGATGCTTCCCATTTCGGGAATTGACTCTCCTTCTCTTCCAGGTTGCTCTCATTCTGTCTCTCTCTATCTCACTCAACTGCTTTTGCTCTGCTTTCTATGAAATCTGATGCCTCTTTCTTGGTGTTATTCCATTAAACTCTCCTTATCTCACCCACAGGGCTTTTGATTTTCTTCTGCTCCATATCCTGTGACACCTGGGGGTGTGGGGGAATTTGTCAGAGCAGCTGTTTTGGAACTGAGCTGCTGGTTGAACCAAAACCACAACAAACACAAAAACAAGATCATTTCCTATGGAGCTCAGCTGCTGGTTGAACCAAAACCACAACAAATACAAAAATAAAATAATTTCCCATATATGCACTCATTTATAGGCCAAGTTTCATCCTAAGTCTCCACGTTGAAAGGTTGCCTTTACACATGGATAACTATCAGCATCTTTAACTGCCTTTGGATGTAGTTTGAAACACCTGAGAGCTGTGGAAGTTGACTCTCTTTATAGAGGCATAGATTCCTCTCAGAACTTCATCAGTTCCTTGCACACAGTGACTTGACTTGGTTATGAGTCCTGTAAGCTAAAGATATCTCCAGTAAAAGGAGTTGTATTTGTGCACTTTGAATAACCTTGCATTTCTATGCCTGCTCCACGAGTTACACGGAAGGTTAAGTGGAATCTCATTTGGCTGCTTTGCTCCTTCCCTCCTTGCAGAGATGCAGTCACTTCTCTGGTGTTTCTAGCCCTGGTCCTTTGCAAATGGTACTTGGGAGGTTCCTTTCCTTATTTTTAACATTCATGAGTTAAAGGATCAGGTGAAAAGCTCCAGCCCTGTATATCCTGTTTACGGAGAAGGCTTTCTAAATAGGACTATGGGGTGCTCTAAATAAAACAAATCACAGAATCACAGAATCTCAGAATCACAGACTCAGAGAATCTCAGAATCACAGACTCACAGACACATTCTGGTTGCAAAAGACTCCCAGGATCACCAAGCCCAACCCATATGCCTACTCTACAAGTTCACCCTTAAACCATAGCCCCAAGCACCACATCCAAATGACCTTTAAACATATCCAGGTTTGGGGACTCCACCATCTCCCTAGGCAGCTCTTTCCAGTCCCTGACCACTCTTGCCATGACAAAATATTTCCTAATGTCCAGTCTAAATCTACCCACTGGCAGCTTGAGGCTGTTCCCTCTTGTTCTATCACTAATGACCTGTGAGAAGAGCCCAGCAGCAGCCTCTCCACAACCTCCTTTCAGGTAACTGCAGACAGCAATGAGGAGAAGGCCCTCAGCCTGCTCTGTTCCACACTAACCATCCCCAGCTCCCTCAGTTGCTCCTCATCAGATTTATTCTGCAGGCCCTTTCTCAGCTTCCTTGCCCTCCTCTGGA
>WBNM01046176.1:246165-378433 GCA_013399055.1 Ramphastos sulfuratus | reverse complement strand
CAAAACAAACCTTATTTCCTTTTGAAATGTGACAGTCATCTTGAATTGAAAACTGTCTTATAGTTTGAGCCATTACAGGAGTAAACAGGTTGGGATACCACAGGTGTGCGTAGTTAATCTGTAATCACATAGCTTGCTGAAAGTTCTTTTTATTTGAATTTGGGATAACCAGATAACTGTAGGCCATGGTCACACCAGGCCTACAAATGCTAGAGTTGAATGACTGGATACTAATTTTTTTGTCCTGTTAATCTTCCTAGACAAGCCTTTGTAATCCTAATTTTCTAGGCCATTAGGGTAAAGGTAGATTACAGCTAAAGCTGGTTTACTAACTTTATTCGCCTTGGTTTTGCCCAGCTCACATCTCTTCTGTTTGGTGTCATCTAATATGTCTGTCTCTAGCTGGAGTCATTACTTGCCTTGCTCTTTCAACTGCATTTTCTGACATTTAGACCTGAGCAACTTTTATCTTGCTGTGAAGTTAGATACAGCTTCAGGTTTGGCCTTGGACTGTAAAGAGGGTGGGAACTGGAGTCCTCCCGAGGTTCCTGCCAACCTCAATTACCTGCAGATTCTAACCTGCTTCCTCTCCCAGTGTCAAATGCACTACAAGCCCCAGTTTATTTAGTTACACGGCATGCCGCAGCGGAGCAGGAAGAGTGATGCCTAAATCTCCCTCCATTGCTTTGCCTGCCTAGTTTGAGTAATACTGCACTGCACAGACCCAGCCATTGCCCATCCTGGCTGTGACCATGCTGCCCTGAGCATTTCCTTGTGTTTCCGTGGATCCATCACAAGTTTCATGTCCCCACAGTGGACAATGCTGGATTAGCAGTTGGCTCTGGGCAGTACAGGTTACGAGCCTGGTGTCTTCCAGGAGGTGAGGAGCAAAAAGATGGACTCGCTCCTGGTCGCCACTGGAGCACTCCGGTCTTAACCGCAACAGCCATCGAGTTGCACCTGCTTCACCTGTTCCTCATTCCTGCCGCTGAAAGGCAGAGCCCTTCAGATCTCAGTCCTGCAGCCTTAGGACCGACAGCCAAAGCAGGGCCATCCCCTGTGCCGTCTGAGGCAGGATTTGCGCCCTCACCGCCTGCGACCCTCGGCCTGTGTCGTCGTCCGTGTCCCGTCCGCTCTCCCCCACCCCGAGGGGCTGCTGAGTTTTGCTGGGAGTGAGCTCCGAAAGCTCTTCCCCGGACCTCAGCGCCAGAAAAACACCAGCAGAGAGCTCTGCTCACGGCGGGCCATGCCCCGCACCCCGGGTGAGACCTGCCCCACCGCTGCCGTGACCTCTCCTGTGTCCGTCCGTGCGTGGGCGAAAACCTTCCGCTACCGCTCGGCGTTTCGGCGCGGGCCAGCAGATGGCGGCGGCGCCCCGGCTGGGCGCGCAGCCCCGCTCCGGTTACAACCCGCCCTCCGCGGCGGTGTCTCCCTCCCCGCCACNCTGCTGCTGCCGCTGCTGCTGGGCGCCGCCGCTCTGCGCTGCGCGGAGCCCTGCGGCCGTCCGCGCCCCGGAACCCTGACCCGTGGGGCGCGCAGCTCTCCGGAGCCGCGGCGAAGCGGCGGAGCGTCGGCGGGGGGTAGCCGGTCCAGGAGAGCATCCTCGCCGACGGACCGCGAGCAGGTCTCCCTCATCAGCACCTCCTTCGTGCTCAAAGGGGACGCGTCTCACAACCAGGCGATGGTGCACTGGACGGGCGAGAACAGCAGCGTGAGTACGCGGGGCAGCGCGGGTGGGTGACGGGGTCCTCGCATTACTCCTGCCCTTACTTTTGCCCTCGCCGTGGCTTTTCTGCTCCAAGTAGCGGGGCGCAGCCTGCCGCTGCCGCCTGCGCTCAGCCGGTCGCAATGCGACCGGTGCGCGCCGTTCCCCGCTGCCCCGGCGGGCCGAGCTCGGGGCGGGTAGCGCCTGAGGTGTCGTAGGGAGGATAGGCACGGCTAGGGTCGGGTCGACTCCGCGCACCCTCCACCACTTCCCAAGAAGTTTGAAAAGTTTGCGAGCGCGCATCCTTCAGAGGGGCCGGTGCGCGGTGTGCGAGGAAGAGGATGGTGTGGCCCCGGAGCGGCCGCGCGGTGTCCGTGAGCCATCGGTGTGGCCCCGACGGTCCGCGGGTAAAGAAGAGACAGAGGGCGAGCTGCGGTGAGGGGATTATCTACTCCGTCCTCGCATAAGGTCCCAGATTAAATTGTCGCGCCTTAATCGATTCACCTCGATTCAGTCATCCCCCGTGTAATCTGCTCTGCTCCGCGCCGCGCTTGGTCTCCTCAAGAGCCGGGGAAAGAAAAAGCCCAAACGCAACAAAGATCAGTTAAAACCCAGCCCCGGGCTTCAGGTGGAGGGTGAGTGGGGCGGCCCGGCCGAGCCTCCGCCACGCAGCGGGCGGTTCTCGGGGAGGGACGGGTTCTGACGGGCTTTCCCCCGGCGCGACCCGGTGTTTCCCCGCGGCACAGCTCGGTGTTTCCCTTCGCCGGGCTGCTTGTCGCGGCGATCAGGGGATGTCCCGTCCCGCAAAGCTCTGGGAATAGCAGCAGCTCTCCGAGGATTTTTCCAGCCTGAGCGACGGATAAGCTCCAGCACCGTGACCGGTGTTGGTGCATGAGAGCATTAGTGGTGTTCACAGCTTCCCGGAGGTAAAGCAGTGTGCCTCGCCTTTATTATTTATGGTTTAGTTTAGACAAAACCTCTCGTGGTGAGCACCCATAAGCTGTTTTCAACTAATTTTCACCTTCAGCCAGTTATCATTTCTTTATGTATTGACCCAGTAAAGATTGTGTGTTTGCATGGGTGGTTTCAGGGACTTGGCAGCTTCTCATTTTTCTTTCGCTGAAACACTGTATGGTAACAGTGGGTGTCATAGGTAAAGTAACTCGCACTGTCTGTGTAACTTCATAGTCTGTGGAATATCGTTATGAAGGCTCAAGATAACTTTCTCCTGGAGGATTTTAGCATAGCAGGAGAACTCCTGACTTTGCTGCAGTTCAGCAAAACTTTGTAAATTTCACGTAAAGTTTACTTAAGCTTGGCTCACTTCTGGGAGTTTGTGTTGTGCTGATTGTGTGTGAATCCTTCCCCTGGGATCTCAAGTCCTGGTTTTCACCTGTTTAGCTGGGGAGTTACCCAGGATGTGGAGCTGCTAAGGCTCCATGCATGAGGATGCAGTGCTTCTCTTAAACACGCCGAGCGCTCAGGTTAATGACCAGACATTGAAGTTGGAGTCAGCATCATAAAGCCTGACAGTTTCCGAGGCACTTTTTTATTTGCTCAGGAAGGAAGCCTAAGATGATGGTCATGTTCTTTGAAAAGAAAATGTTGCAAATCAGCAGCATCAGCTACTCTGATTCTCTCCTTCCTCCATTTCTCTGCTGCTAGACTGCTGCTGCTGTTTGGTTTTCTTTTTTTTTTCTTTTTTTTCTTTTCTTTTTTTTTTTTTTGTAGACAGTGCTTGCAGGCTGTAAGAACTATTTCCCTGAAGAATTCAGTATTAAAAAGTTGGCCTAAGTTCATTTTTTTGGCATAAAAGGTGAGTAACAGCTTTCATGCAAAACGTTCTGCACTCTAAACCAAATACAGTAGAACCTTGCTAATCCACATTTATGACTAGTGGTCTCTGCTCTCCTCTATGCAAAGATTTAATAACAGATGCTGCAGTGAGGGCTTGTATTGCTAAAATGTTGTTATTTTTTCATGGTATGCTACAGTTCACTTGCTGAAGTACTACCAAGTAGTCTCTCCAGAAGCAAAGATAAATGACAACTGTCAGAATAAATGAATGAAGGTGGTTACAGTCTTTGCTGCAGCTTAATTATTTTGTTAGTTATTCTCTGCTAATTGAGTTTTGCAGGAGGATACTCTCATTGTGAGTGCCTGTAGACATTCTCCACACTATTTACATGTTCAGTAAGAACTTTTGCAGAGTTAGTTAAAAAACATGTTGCTTACTCTACCTGCCATCAGGGGGTTACTGTCAGGCAAGACTGGATTTGAGTAAGTGACCTGATAGTGAAATCTTTGCTGCCCTATCCCAGATGAGAGCAGCCAATCTTTTTTGCACCGGATGATTTACAGTCTGACTCTTGGCAGGCTTTTTTGAACCCTCTTTTCTTGTTAGCTTTGTTTTGTTGCATGTTTCCAGGAGAAGATCTGATTTTTACCAAAGCTTCCAGAGAGAAATGATTTGTAAAGACAGCCTGTAGAATTTTATTTATTTATTTAAAAAATTTGTATGTGTGCATGTGAAAAGGATTGGAGGAAATACATTAAGCCAAATGGAAGCAGGATGGGCTTAAAGGGCTTGGAGAGAATTTTGCTGCCTGTAGATATATGAGATAAAAAGACTGGAAAATAAGTACCTGATGCAAAACATGTTTAAAGCAATCTTGAATGTTGGTTTGTTTATATAGATATATATGTATGTGTTTATTTATTTTACTCTGGGTTAAGTATATGGAGGTAGGAAGGTTGAGATCCAGTGCTTCTCAAAGCTTGCACATTCAGAATCTGGCAAATCTTGCCTTGTCTGGGAAGCACAGGCTGAAGCTGGAAAGCACTGCTATGTCCCAAGTGCACTGCAGTCAAGAAGAGGAGGCTGCCATTCGTAACAGTGGGGTTTTGGATCAGGCCTTGCCAACCTCAGGAGGCACTGAGCAATCTTTTAAGTGTCACCAAACACATTTGGCACCTCATTGGAGGTACTCAACACTCTGTAAACCAAGAAGCTAAAGTGGTTCCTTTACCTTTTAAAGCTGTGTAGCTGAAAATTTTCCAGTGATGGGCTCCAAGTGACCAAGTATCCTCTTAAACACCTCACCCAGTAAAATACATGAGGAGAAATATAATGGGATTGTTCCTTTGAGCTCTGTGATGGAGAGACAAGTAACCATAAAAGATGAGGGGCAGCTGCACCTCTGAAGGACATACACCTGCAAGAATAGTTCATTGAAGGTGCCACCATGGCATAGTTGTGTGTGGGTCAAGGGCAAATAACTAAATATAAAAGGAGCAGAGGTTAGGTTGATGTGCATGTGTCCAAAAAAACAGTGATGTATTTTAAGTCCTCACGTGCTGCAATAATAGGAGTACGTTGTGTGAGTAGTGATTGTGTGTCTTGAAGAAATGAAGTAGGCTGTAAATTAAACTGGTCCTCCCTCCTCCCCCTTCCTTTCCATGCTGTAGGAGTCTGACATCTACTTTATTACCCTCTTGTAGTGCCCTTAGCTTTGTGAATTAGGGGAGCAGTGGATTATGATAGCGCTGCAGAGTGTATGGCTGCCCTGATTGTAAAGTGAGCTGGAGTAACGGGAAAGAGCACAGTACCTTGAGTACCTTGCTGTGTCAAGAGAGAGCTGTGCAGGGAGGAATGCAAATTGCTGCCTATTTTGTATCCTCATTGCTTTTATTTTGCATTTTGATAATTATTTAGACATTCCCTAACTGATAACAGGCCTGTCACCTTTCTTAATAGTGGGATGCCTATCACTAGCGCTGCAAGTCTTGCAGAGCTGGTCCTTGTAACATCAAGAGTGTATCTGGTTAGTGAATTCCTACAATTAGTATCTCTTCTCTCTGTCCTCTATGCCCACAGAAATCTGTTGTGCGCTGTTACTTCCAAACAAAGGCTCATGCAAGTGGAACTAATTTCCTTTCCAGTCTTAAAATATCATGAACTGAAGAGATGACAGGTGGGTGGTGCAGTGCACCATTTACTCTGGTGATTGACACTTGTGTAACTGATAAATGACACAGAGTTGTGCATCAGGGTGTATACAGGTGGTGTGCTCTCAGGACAGCCTCTTGCTGTGTTAAGCTGAATATGTATGTTCCCAGATGAACTAAAAATACACTACCCTTCCTGATTTGGGGAAAAATAGTCAATAGATGACAGCTTATAAAAAAAAAATCTTTCCTTAGAAGAGCCCTTAGAGCCATCCCAGGAGCTTTTGCATGCTAGGTAAACAACTTTCTTTGCAAAACTATATTCTTTTTCACCCTCCTGGGGAATTCCCATTGTGCATTAATACTGGTTTTAAAAACACTGCATTGTTCTGATTTAAAAAATAACAATCAAAACCAAACCAGAAATGCAGGGAGAGTGAAACTCATATTCACAGTTGATTTTGATTCATGCTGTGTGCAGACTGCTGAAGTGTTGTGACCAGGACTTCAGCCAACTAGTTCTAAGTCTGAGGTTGCAGAGTGCCAGTATTGCCTTTTTTTTGTTGTTGTTTGTTGTCACAATATTGACTCCCTGCAGGCACTTATTTGTCCACTAAGCTGATGTCCTGAACCCTCATAAGCATGCAGCTCTTGGTTATGGGAAGAAATGTAGAGAAATACAAAGTTTTTCCCAGGTTTAGTATTTAGTAGCACCTTATCAGAAAGGAAGGTTTATTGCACATCTACAGCAATTGCTGCACGAAGGAACTTTAGCTGACCCAGGCCTCTCTCTATTTGATATACAGATAACTTTAAAAAATTTAGTAAGTATTACTCTTTGTCACACAATTTCACCATATATGATGGGTACAGCCCAGTGATCAGTAAATGTATTCTTCTGGCAGATGTTTAATTGGTTTTCTGGTTTGTTCAGTTTGCAATAAATTGTGCTGAGGTGATCTATAAAAAGCATTGACTTTAGTATTGCCGTAGCAGTGTCTGTAACAGTAAATGTAATTACCTATCCAAGCTGGGCAGAAGTCCATTTGTGGTAAGGTTTTGGTGCTGTTTCTCTGGAGTAGCCAGGCTACTTTTTATGAAACTAAAGGGAGCATGAGGTCAAAAATCCTGACGGCTCAGATCTTTGATAAATGGCAGACATATTGCAAAGTGAAAGGCAGATTCCCACAGGGAGAGGGGTTTAAAAATGCTTGAGATGATAGTGCGATAAAGACCAGAAACCAAACCCCATAATCATATTTGAATGGAACAGCAGAATCCCACACAGAAAGCAGAATGATTTTCATCTGACTGTAGTAACTGTGGAGTTTAACTTTTTATTTTTTTCCTCCTTAATTTATTTCCTTCTACCAGCCTCTGCTTTCCCTCTCTTCCGGTCCTGCTCATGTCTTGGCCAGCTGAGCTCTCTCCATATTTCAGCAAGTTCCAGCTGCTATAGAAAAGACAGAGCACCTCTTCTTATCCTCTAAGTAGACACTGAAAACTGATACATAATTATTGTGTGTTTTAAATATACTTGAAAATCCTCCTCCATGTGCAGTCCCCCTCCACACCTGCAATCATACGTGGATTTACCTGGTTTGGTGGTTCAACTGGCATTGCCTCCTTGGCTTAGGAGCAAGGTGCTAGCAGCCTCAGCATGAGTAGGTACTACTGTGCCAGCACTGGGATGAAGCAAGAGACTTGAAGTCTATAAGGGAAGTTTAGCAATGAACACTGAAGACAGACACCAGATGGAAATCTCTCTGGTACTGCTGATGTATTCCATGTGCATGATGAACCAAATCTGGTTTAATACTAATCATTAGGGATGTGTTTAGGCTCTTGATACCAGGTTCACATATCACAGTGGGAGCATAATGCATTCTTCCCAAGCTTGATGCAAATCTACTGATGCAAAGTTTTGGGGAAATAAATGAGGACATCCCTTCAGGGGAAAAAAAAAAAAAAAAAAGTTTGGCTAAAACAGGAAGCTCTGTGAGTTGTGTACTCATCTATGAATTCAAAACGTGAAACTGCCCAGAGTATGGAGGCTTTTTATCCCAACCCCTTTGTATGCCCGAGTGAAATATTTTCATGGAATCATTTAGGTTGGAAAAGGTCTTTATCTGGTCCAACCATAAACCTGACATTGCCACATCCACCAACACTGTCAAATCTATCATGGTCCCGTCAGTTAAGACCAGAGGGTGTTAGCCTAAGGAGGGGTGACCTGCAGTGCAGTGGAAGTGAGGTGCTTCCACTTCTTGAAAGCACAAATTCACTAAAGCAGCAGCTAAAAGTGCAGGTTGGAAGTAGTCTGCAGTATATGACTGCTTGCCATAGCTCAGGATGAAACTTGATGACCTGCAACGTTCCTCCAGTATTTCTTTTCTCATCCTCTCACATTCTTTACTAAACAATCCCATTCTCAAACCCCAGTAACAAGAATTTAAAATCCTAAGAAATCACCAATGACAAAACCACTTTTGAGAGAAGTCATGGATGGGATCATTTGTCATGCCTGACTTCAGCTTCCAAACCTAACCTCGGACTTCTGCAGTAGGAAAAAGATGGAGATGTTCCCTGCTTTGATCTTTCATCTGACAGTCTTAACATCCATACTTGAGAAAGGCTGGATGACTTGGCTCTGAAAGCATGTATCTCTCTCCACTTCTTGTAGAGGAACCTAGATGACAAACTTTGCTTAACCACGGAATTTGTTTGACCTTATTACTAACCCAAATATCTGGAGTTTGCTGCAGTTATTTCCTTTGTTCCTTACTGTAGCATGGCTCTTTGGCTTTTGGTTACAGATTAAGACTCTATTGTGGTAGACACTGCACAAAAATCCATATGCAGCTCCCTTGTAATTACAGTTCTACCTGCATACATCCCTGAGAAGCAGAATTCTATGCTTAAAGGATGCACCTTGACAGAAATTGTACAAAGGTCTACTTTTCAGTCCAAGGGCTGCTCCAAGAGCTGTTCAAGTTGTTTGACTTTCCCTCTTTTTTTTCCCCTTTTCTTGCTCTTCTTTTTTTATGGCTTGGAATATTCATAGATAAGCAGACACTGGGGCAAGGACTACAATTTCCCCTCTGAGCTGAGAGTTACCCAGGAGTTCGGAAAGCTGCCCACTCTGTGTCTGTGTGTCCAGGGGTGTTTTTCTGGCTCACTTTTGTCCAAACCAGTAAATACACAATGTGCCAAGTAAAAGTGGAACAGCTTTAGCAGTAAGAGTTGTGAGTCTCTGTTCTGGCAGTAGATGTGTATTTCAACTATTCATGCAGAAGGAGGAATCAGACCCTTCTGCTGGGTAAGCACTCTAACCCTGCTGCTGTTGTGCAAGGGTGAGGGGGGCAGTGTCACCTCCTGTGAGAAGCTGTTTCACAGGACTCATTGTGCTAGGTGTGTGCTGGCATTTCTGCTGGGCTCGCTGACTTAGTGTCAGGGGAGCGGGGAAGTGGATCCCAGTGGATTTTGTCAGCTCTGGGTGAGGCTGTTGTGGCAAGAGGAGGGATGCTGAGGCACTGCAGGACTGAGGGTGTGGGTGCTGCCCTTGGTGGCTCTGCACAGCCCCATCACCATTTCCGCAAGCTCTGAGGCAGTGATGTGGTGTTCACAGTGATACTTCAGGGAAATTTGAGGCTTGGACAGGGGTAGAGTGAGGTTCCAAATGAAGGGCTATTGGGTTAAATTGTAGTAGAATGGGCATACTGAGGAGCTTTGCCAGTTACCTCACCAGCATCATCAGCAATAGCACTGGCATTATATAGATGATTTTATGCCTCAATTTCCTGCCTGCAACATGGAGTAACAGCGCTTCCCTATCCCTCATCAACACTGTTGCTTTGCTTTGGAAGTAATGGTTATCACCATAACACCTAAAAGAGGCATGACTGTAGAAAATCACATCTGTGCTTTCTTTGTCCCTTTGACTGTTTCACACTACAGTCTAGGAATTGGAGAAGAAAAGGCTCTCACAGCTCATGCAAACTTCTCTTGTTGTTCTGATGTCTGTTTTGATCAGGTCTCTCCTTAATGTGTAGTCCAGATTAATTTAAATGCCTGGACTCTGGCACTTCAGGATCATCAGACAGGCTGAAGATTGTGTGACTAAAGCCATTTTTAGTGAAACTTAGCCTGTATTTAATGTATTTTTAATGCCCTCATTTACCAGTATACTGAAAGAACTGTGCTTATTTCCTACTCTTTACACTAGTAAATGTTTCTCTGAGAAACATTTGTTTTGCCATTTAGAATTTCCTTTTATAGCTCACTTTCGCTACCTCTTCAACTGCAAATAGGTTTGTGTTTTTTGTAAGTAAAGGTAAAAAGGTTTATTTCTGTGTACAAGCTAAGTTGTAAACCCACTTCTTTTGGTCATTAGCAAATGCTAATTTCTGTGGTTTCTGTGCAGCAGTGTTGTTAGAAGTTTGTTTTAGTAGATGAAGCAGGTGTGTTTAATGTCTCTTCCCTCCCATTGACTTAATGAAATTTGTTTCCTTTATGATCTTTGGAAGCTCGTTCAAGATAGGGTAAAATTGCATCGAGTGTTGTAGAAACTGCCTTGCAAACACCAGCTACAGTGATCTGTTCTTATTCTCACCGAGCAGTAGACCTGAGGTTGCTGGCCAGCATGTTCAGCCTTAGCAGATGGCAAGCTGGACTCTGTGCACACAGATTTTTTGTTACTGTCACTTTGCTCCCCAGCCTGGCAGTGCCACAGGGAAAAAGCAGTCTTTCCCCTCCATGTGTGAGAGCAAGTTGTGGTATACTGGGACTCTGCTTTAGGCTGATGGCTTTTAAGTGTTTCTCTAAGAACAAATGGTAATGATGATGGCTGAATCTGTAACTTCTAGCAGGGTGCAGCCTGGCCTCCCTATCTGTGCTACAGTAAATGAAATTTGCTTTTGTCAGGCGTTGAAGAACAGCCTGTTAACGGTTAGTGCATTCCTGTGCCTCCACCAGCAATTGTCACTGCAAGACAGATGTCTGAGGAGGTGGAGAGTTAGAGAAATAGGTTGGAATCACTCTTTGGGGCTGCATGGATGAGGCTTAAAACTGGAAATAAACCAAGCAAAAGTAACCCATGCCAGGGACAGGTGGACTACTTTCTGGGTCATCTTTGCTACTCAGTTACTAGCATGAGGCAAGCAGCTCCTCCAGAATGCAATGCACATACAAGGAGCTCCAATGTCCAGCCTGGTACTGAGCTCTTGAGGTGAACTGCAAGTAGATTTATGGCAGGAAATGCCTGGAGATACCAAGGGACCAAATTGGTAGTGCTGGATGCCTGTAACCACATGCAGTTGGGTAGCACAGAAATACTTAACAGACTTTTGCCCAACTCACTTCAGCCTGCAGTGATCTCCTCAGTGGAAAGTCAAGGCCCAGCCACTGGGATCTCTTGTCTTTGTATGCACAGGCATACAAATCTTAACTAACCCCATACCCTACTCCATTGCAGGTTGATGTTAACATACTTCAGTCTGTAGGTTCCCAGGTGGAACCTCCTTCTGAGCACTTCATGGAGCCGTATTGTAGCCAGTGAGGGTTCGTATGAGTTTTGGTTGCTCCATATTGGTTGTGGATATGCTACGTGAGCATCATTCCTTCTAGCCTCTTATTTTAGTCTTGTTAACCATAGAGTCTAAGTGATGTGTACAGGGCTCTGGAGTCCTGCGTGTTGGAGTATTTAATGTGGTTAGAGCAGAGGAGCAATCAGGCAATATGAACTGAGAAGCTCTCCTCTTGCAGGCTTATGTGCCACACAGGCACTAGGACTTCATCAGAACAGCAGCATTTGATTTAGAGGCCCACTTCTTGTTTTGCTAGTTTGTTTGGCTTTTAAGCAGCGGTTTCCTGTGGTTCCCTGCCTGTTACCCAATCCACTTAATGGCAAGCATGTCAAAAGGTCTCAGCTGCCTTGAGAGTAGACTTGAAACATGTTCTTAGCCCTGAGTGAGAAGTACAAACTGCACAGAAACTATGCAGAACACTTCTGTTGGAGTACAGTGGCTTTGGAGCGGGACCTGTGTCGTGAGCAGCAGCTATAGAGGGTGGACAGTAAACTCCGTGGCTGCCCTTGTCTGTGCTAGTGCTGGGGGTAAAGAGTTGGGAAAATGTTACTGCTGGTGGTTCTGAGCTCTTCTTTCCCCCAGATGAGGGAGGCCAGTACTGGCAGGGTCAGCTGAAATCTGATCCTGTTCTTTTTGACGTTTCCCAGCCTGGTAGGAAAAACAAATATGAAAGAATCCAGAGGGTTTTTTTTTTCCCTCTCTTGTATGAGACATCCACTAAGGTGCTGCTGAGCACATACAGGAGGGAGGAGGATGTATGGATGTAGCCAAAGTGCCCATATTGTTGGAGCAAGCAGCCCACTATCAATGATTTAAATTTCTCTTAGAACAGAGATATTATTTTTAAACTCTGTGTAAAATCATTGTAAAGAAGAGAAGAAGGAAAATATGTTGTGCATCAGCCAAACAGTGTTTTTGTAGCTCTGTGAAACCCACTTTGTACTTCACTGATTAAGCCGTTGGCTCCCACCACTTCTGCAATAGGAGATGCAGAGGAACATATTCCTCTGCACAGGCTGAACTCTGCTTAAAAATGATCAGGTGTTTTCAGTTCCTAATGAAATGCATTAGTTCATGTAGCATCTGTGCAGAGTACTGAGGACCACTTAGAAGATCTCCTTTTCTTTCCTTCTCTTCCAACTGCTTTAAAAAAAAAGTGGTTTTTTTCAAAGGTGGGCTACATTTAGAGGCCTTTGAACCTCGGTATTGCTTTTAATAAACTCTGGGAGAGAACTTAAAAAAAATTCATTGTAGAACCACC
This sequence comes from Ramphastos sulfuratus, assembly GCA_013399055.1. NCBI lineage: Eukaryota > Metazoa > Chordata > Aves > Piciformes > Ramphastidae > Ramphastos > Ramphastos sulfuratus. Next base: position 365,934 of record WBNM01046176.1, on the reverse strand, counting down.
TTGTGCCCTGTGTTCCATTTCTTTATTTAAAAGAGTCTTGAGATAGAAGAGGGAGATCACAAAATCACAGAAACATTCAGGTTGGAAAAGCCCTTCAGGATCACCAAGTCCAACCCAGAACCCTACTCTACAAGATTCACCTTCAACCATATCCCCAGGCACCACATCCAAACCACCTTTAAACACATCCAGGGTTGGTGACTCCACCACCTCCCTGGGCAGCCTGTTCCAATGCCTGACCACTCTTGCTGGGAAAAAAAGTTTTACTAATATCCAATCTAAACCTACCCAGTTGCAGTTTGAGGCCATTCCCTCTTGTTCTATCACTGTTTACCTGTGAGAAGAGACCAGCACCAACCTCTCCACAACCTTCTTTCACATAGTTGTAGACAGCCATGCCCTCAGCCTCCTCTTTTTCAACCTAAACAGCCCCAGCTCCTTCAGTCCTTCAGAGATGGTTGATATCAACCTGCCATATGCAGCCAGTGTGAAAGCTGGATTGTTAGCTGCTGAATTATCAATATAGACTATTTTTTAAAACTTTACTTAACTGCTGAAAACTCACTTCTTAAAGTGGTATGAGCTGAAACAACTTAATGGAATGGAAGTCAAACTTCTTCATCAGTGGGTGGACTTGGTTTGTCTTGGGCAGTCTGCAAGCATGCAGGAATGTTTGAGCTGCTTTTCTGTGTATGCTACTGAGGCAAGAGATGTGTTTGGAACACTAGGGCTGGCTGCAAAGGAGATCCTCCACTTCCTGTTGGAATCAATGACCGTATTATTGCGAGGGATTACATCTTGGCTCTAGTGTTTGTGACTTCAGAGAGATAGTTCCAGAAGATGGGAATGTAAGGCTCAAGTAGGATATAATCTTGATCTGGTTTGCAGAAACTGTCAGCAAGTCTGGTTATTGGGTTGCTGTGTTTTGTGAAGTATATTGAGGCTCCCTGAGGGAGCAGGGCTTGGTGCAGTGTGATGTTTCACAGCGGTCGGTAGCTCAGAAGTCAAGGCCCATTCAGATGAGAGCACTGAAATTCACATTTAGGCATAGACTGTGTGCCAGGAAGTGATATAGAGTCTTTGATCCACAGCCTGTTGTGTGTGGAGGGTTTGCACAAAATATGCAAGCTTTTTCTTTTTGCAGCAGCTAAAGAGACTTCTGTTTATCAACTGAACCTGATTGTCACAGTCACCATCACTCAGTGAGGGTCTCTGCCTGCTTCTAGGCAACTTCTCTGTCTGTCCTTTGTTTCTGTTACTTCTCTGTCTGGTTTTTGTCTATCTCTCATTCCTCCTCTCTTTTCTCTGCCTCTGTGTGTCTCCTTTGTTATTCTGCCTTCATTTCCTTCTCTGTATTAAATCACCTTCCTCACCCCTGAGGGCTTAAATAGCATCATCTTCCTAGTTCTACCTGGAAAAAAAGATCTTCAAAGACATGGTTAATAATGGCACAGGCATGTCATCAGTTTGGGAGTTGCCATTCCAGTGAATAGAGATGTTCACACATGGTCACATGTTGTCTGCAGGCTTGGACAGATAGCAGAGCATTGCTTAGGGTAATCTTGCATTCATTGCAGTATCTGTAGCCTGGGAGGATAGCAATAGCAGGTGTTTAAAACAAAACTGTCCCAAAATACATCATCTGAATTGAAACTGGCCTAGGAGTGGTGTATTTCACCTCATGCCCCCAGCCTAAAGCTGTGAAGTGATCTCTTCAAATCACTGAGGCAGAGTTTTAGATTGGGGATGTGAAATGAAATGCACTGCTGCTGTGTCGTTTCTGGGCGAGTTTAAGTGGTCGTAATTAGAAATGAAAGACTCAGAATCCCATTTCCAGACATGCAGTTGTGTAATCTCCACATGCTATCTGAAAAAGAATTTGTATATTGCCCATCACTGGAATTGCTGTGCTGCTCATCTAGGTTTAATTTAAAAATAATCATAGTTTATTTAGTCATAGCTTTAATGCAGAATGGGAAGAAGCCAATTGTATGAGGTTCAACAAGCCCAAGTGCTGGATCCTGCACTTGGGTCGCAACAACCCCGATGAATGCTCCAGGCTTGGGGAAGAGTGACTGGAAAGGTGCCTGTCAGATCTGCAGGGCATGTGGGAAGGCAACAAGGAAGGCCAAAGCCCTCTTGGAACTGAAGCTGGCAAAGGAAGTAAAAGAGAACAAAAAGGGCTTCTTCAAATCTATTAGTAGGAAAAGGAAGAATAGGGAAGATTTGGGGCCACTGCTGAATGGGGAGACAGCCCTGAGAACTTACGATGCACAGAAGGCAGAGTTGCTGAATGCCTTCTTTGCTTCAGTCTTTACACCTAAGGCTGAACTCCCCTTACACCTAAGGCCGAGGGACCTGGGGCTGCTTAGCCTGGAAAAGAGAAGACTGAGAGGGGATGTAATAAATGTTGATAAATATCTGAGGGCTAGGGGTCAGGAGGTGGGGGACAGGCTCTGCTCACTTGCTCCCTGTGGCAGGACAAGGAGCTGCAGCACAGGAGGTTCCACCTCAACATGAGGAAGAGCTTCTTTACTGTAAGGGTCACAGAACACTTGAACAGGCTGCCCAGAGAGGCTGTGGAGTCTCCTTCTCTGGAGACTTTCAAGGCCTGTCTGGATGTTCCTGTGTGACCTGAGCTCGATTGTATGGTCCTGCTCTGGCAGGGAGTTGGACTCGATGATCTCTTTGGGCCCCTTCCAACCCCTGACATCCTGTGATCTTGTGTTGGTCAACACCTGGCTGACTATGAGCCAGCTGTGTGCCTAGGTGGCCAAAAGTGCCAATGGCTTCTTGGTTTGTATCAGAAACTGTGTGGCCAGCACAACTGGACATTGATTGTCCCTCTGACAAGCAGACCTCTCCACACATAGTTTACAAAGCACTTGTTTTCTCCTGCACGTTTCTCACCACTTCAGGATTTTAAAGGGTACCATTTCTCTTGAATTAATGTTGCTTCTAGAAAGAAAGATGCATGCCAGAAGTAGTTTTTTAAGATGTCTTTTTGTTTCTGTGGACTTTATTAAAGCGTCCTGCACCTGGGTAGCCACAATCCCAAGCACAAATACAGGCTGGGTGGGGAATGGCTGGAGAGCAGCTTTGAGGAAAAGGACCTTGGGGTCTGGGTTGATGAAAAGCTCAACANTATATTACCAACACAGAGTGTATGTTCATATCAACAAGTGGGACTCAGTTTTAATTTATGAAGGGTTACCTAAGAGTATTCAAATGTCTCACCCTCTCCAAGTATTAAAAAATGCCTTTGATGTCTCAGCATTTGACTTTGAAACAGTTGATCTTCTGGTGTGCTGCGTGATGCAGGTGTTTTGATAGATACAAGAAATTCTGCTTGTTCATTCCAAGTTTGCAGGGCATGATTAACTAGGGTTTTCTCCAGTAAAAGCTGGTGATTCTGTTCAAGGAAAAATCCACCCTTTTCTCTTCAGGTACTTTAAGGCCAATTATTAAACAAGGACCATCAACTTTATTAACATTTTAAGAAGTGACAAAAGTGGATTTAGAAAATCTTGCTCATTGTTGCTTACGAATAGTTCATGATTTTTAAATAATAATTTCTAGTGCTCTTGTGTTGAAGGATATCAATAAAAGTATTCATTGACATGGGACTGTCTATAGGCTCCATGGGAACCTGTGCTGCAATTATATTTTGTGTCTGGAGTAAAGCAGCACCATGTCATTGACTTAAACTTCATCAGGTACAGATGGGTTCTTAAGTTTGATTTGTCTCACAGTTAGTGGAATGTTCACAGTAATGGAAGAGCAGAGGTGCAGGAGCCTACAAAATGAGGAAGAGTAAATATAAACAGGTAATATCTCAGGAACTGTATTTTAAATGCTGAATTTCAAATTGTTCTTTCTCACTCTTTCCTCTTCAAGTTTTCTCCTAAATATTTCTGTGTTTCTGAGTTAACCTAGAAAAACCAGGCTCATTAGCTCTAGCAGAGGCTTGTTGGTTTTGCCTTTCTTTATCTTCTTACCATCTCTTAATCCTCTAGCTCCCTTTCTGTCAATTGGTTAATTTAATCTTTCTAGCTGCTGCAGCTAGTTTGTTCAGCATCACTAGAGTCAGCATGTTAGATTTGGAAGGCACATCAGCTGGAGAAAACTAATATAGAATCATAGAATGGTTAAGGTTGGAAGGGACCTCAAGGATCATCTAGTTCCAACCCCCTGCCATATCCTGATCAACTTACTGTCAATAAGAGCAACCAGCTGGCATCAGTGATTCAGTTTTGGCATCAGTCTGCTTGCACAGACAGTTCACCGGTGAGAAATGAGACCTGAGTCCTTGCAGCTTTCCTGTTGGAGAGAGCTCCCTACATTGAGGTCTTTCTTCAGAATTCACTGAGGCACTCTGCTGTCACTTAGCTGTGGGAGCAGTGCTGCTCCATTCACTGCTACTGAACCCAAAGGGCTTCAGTGTGTTCTGGTTCAGATCTTTGGGCTAGTGCTGCGACTGTACTAAGTCACTGTATTAGGTAAGATCAGTATTAGGGATGATCCCTCATTTTTCATTGCCAGCAGCACGAGTGTCATCCTGATAACAACTTAGGACTAATTTTGGTTTTAATTTTTTTAGTATACTCAGCTGATTTTTGTAGATTCTGAATCACACATGCTAATAATTCCAAGGAATGACACCTGGGTTTGGTAGGTATCTACATAGTAGTTTATCTACATGGGAAAAAAATTATGGTGCCCTTGTTCTCCTCCCTCACTTTTTGTTGAAGGGCCAGTAGCAAAGCAAAGCAGGTCTGTTCTATAATAATAATAATTTTCAGGGCACTATACTGTATCACTTAGTTAATGGCTTAAATAGTCAAGTTAAAGAGAAGATAATTAGAAGACTAATTTAGAGTCACCCTTGCCTATTACCACTTAAAGATGTTGGCTGTAGAGGTCTGTTGCTGGCTCATTTAGCTTGACTAATGCAATAACCTAACTTCTTGTGCATTAGGCTGCTCTTGTTCAGATAGGAAGTGGAAGTTTTGTGTCCCTGGACCAGACCTGGCAGCACTGGAGGCTTTTCTGACTCTGCAGAATTGGGAGTGAATATGCTGACATTGGCTTACGCAAGGGAACAGACTTGCCCTGCTTGAGTCTCAAAGGTGTCACTGATTCTCTTTGCTTCACATGCTCAGATATTTGTGTATGGTATCACTGAGGCTAGCAAAAGGTTGTTGTAGGGCAGTGTTTGTGTCACAATTGTGACATTTACTTGTTGATGGGACACTGTAATGTCAGCATGTCGTGGTGCATATGCCGTCATTTTGTGATGTGACAAATTGCCCCTCAGGAGAGACTTTTAATTTAAGAGACATTAACAAGTGTTGGAAAAGTGGATAGGTTTAGACTGATTTTATTTGTGTTGTATTTAGGAACAATCAGAAGTTTTGAAAACAGACCTTGCAGCAATTTGTATCGCTTCTCATTCTTGAAGGGTCTTTGCTAATGTCACAAAACTTTAGTCATGGTACACATGATGCTTCCTAAGCAGGCAAATTTGTTGACTCATCGTGCTTCAAGGCAGCTCCAGAGAGGACAATTCTTCAGCAGCTAACATGTTTAATTGCACCATTCTGCATTTGTTGCAGATTGGATGTGCCTATTTTAACCACAACATAGAAGGAGAATTTGGAAAGTTTCCAGTCTGTCAAAGCTCAAGTGCAATGGGAAGTAAGATCATTTTGTTTGCATTTGTTCTGTCCTTCATTCAAACGTTGTCAGAGGCAATTAGGAAGCACACTGAGCAGTGCTGCTTACATCTTCTCTCCAAGGCAAATTGAGCTGAGATGCATGTCCTTTATTAACACAATGGAACCAAACCAGAAGTCTGTGTGGTATTGCAGTATGCTCCTGGGCAGTTCCTTGGCTATGCCTAAGACACACTGTAAGAAATGGAAGGAGAGGATGTTCAGTAGTTTCCAGAAGACATCTTAAATAAAATTAAGATGTAGCTTGGCTTGTGCTGAAATCATAGCCTTTGAGAATGTTGATTTGGTTTCATAAATATGAAGGCAATCTTCTGGCAAGAACTGAAGGCTGTAGCTTTTTCTGTGGAAGTACTACATGTCTGCTACTGTAGAAACAGACTTAAGAGGATGTTGTATACTGGTTGATTTGTTTGTGGTTTTGTTTTTGGTTTTTGTTGTTTGGGTGGGGTTTTTTTTGTTTGTTTTTGTTGTGGGTTTTTTTTTTTTTGTTTGGGTTTTTTTTTGTTTTGTTTTGTCCAAGCATAGAATAATTAAATCAGAGATTTATTCTTTGGGTGAATGTTTCTGGATTTAATAATAAAATTTGGTCTTAGGCAGCCCTAGACTTACTCTTGGATGGTGGCGGCATGCAGGCTTATTCTGTCAGAGGTATGTCAGAAGAACATGTCACAGCACTGGCAAGCAGTACCCTGCCTTCTCTTCCTGGAGAGCTGCCTGCTCCTTCCAAGGCTGACTTCAGATGAGTGGTTTTGTATGAAAGTCCTTCACGCTAGATTTGGAAAAAATTCTGATGACCTTTGTTCTTTCCTAGTCTGTGTGTTCGCAGCTTTGTGTTGGCACACTAATTCAGGTTTCTGCATGTGCTGTAGGTTAAACTACATGTGCAGGTGGTTTCAGGCACTTAGGCTGCCTGTGTAGTTTGTAGATTGAATGCAGAAGTTTGAGTTGCTGTTCTTTGAATAGACAGGTAAATATGTGTACAATACAGTGTGCTCTGGCAAAAATTTCTAAGGCTGGAATGGGAAGTCTCTGGATGGATGACTCCTTCCCAAGAGCTGGGGGAAGCCTGTCTACTTATGTCAGCTTTAACCATAGCACTGCTGTGAGAACTATGCTCATGTGGACTCTTCTTGCTATGTGTGGCCAATATTCAGCTANTATGATTCTCTGATTCTATGACTACACCAGGCTGTAACTTGCTGCTAAGGAAGAGAGATGAAATAAAGAAAAAAACATAGTGTTTGATGAAAATGAAGAGTGTTGAACAAACTTGGAACAACTTTCTGATCAACATATTTGGACATCAGGTTCCTCTTTCAAAAAGTCTGAAACAGATGCAAAGCCATTCTTTCTTCCAAGCATATTCCTGAAGTAAGGCATTTTTGCTCAGATTACCAACAGTGTAAGCCTTCCTTCCTGTAGTTTCTGTGTCAGTTCAAAGACAGACTCCAGGTGAGTTGTAATGGGCAAACAAGGCAAGTCCTGTTTTACATCCCTTGAGCTTCAGGAGAATCCCTTCTGGTTTGCAGGGCTGCCCGAAGCTTTCTGTTCAATCTTGAGCAGGGAACTTGAATCCTTCTGTATCCACATGTCACACACCCAAGTCTTGTTCTGCCTCTTTGGTTATAAGGGCAACATCAAAGATCATGAAGTGTTTGGATACTTGAAGATTGGTGTGATCCTGTTACCATAGGTAAACAGAAGGGAAAAGAGAGTTGAGCTACACAGGGAACTTATTTTCCTGATCCTTAGTCTGATAGAAGTGAATCTCATTTTACAGTCCCTTATCCAGAGCTTTCATGTAGTTTTACACTCTACATTTACTGCTTTTTAAATGCTGCCCTGTAAAACAGAACATTATGAGTGATTTTTTCATTTACCTTTATTTTTAATGCCTGATATTTGCCTTAGTGAAATGTGTTTTTTACCAAGCCACTTTTTATTTTGATATAAACTATTTTGTTTCATAACAGCATCTTCTTAAAAAATAGTTGGGAAATTTTACCCTGGAGTTTTAAAAATTGTTCTGCCCACCTACACGTTTTGGTTTTTGCATGCTTATTTTTAATTTTAATTTGATAAGAGTTGTAATTTTCCTAGAATCATTGCATACATGATAATTTGGAATGTGGCTGGCATTAGTGCTGCAAAAACAATCTGGATGTTCTCTGATCTGGATCTACAGAGCCGTAAAATATATATGGTACTGTGTTAAGTTTTATAATGCTCATTACTTCAGTGTTGTACCTGTTGGGTAGAAAATCACTGAAGCGGATGAAGAGCATTGCTCTTTGAGCAGCAGAAATATTAGAAGTGCTTTTACATGGCCCCTTCTAGATATGAGTTTCACTGCAGGGTTCAGCAAAGAAATAATTAGTATTTAAACTGTTTGCAGAGGAATATGACTGTTCCCCCCAGAGCAGAAGAATTACAAATCAGTGGAGCACTGCAGAGTTTTTCTTTGGGCTAAAATAATTGCCACATGAGGTCTTCAGGATATAATGAAGGATATCTGTGGTCTAACAAAGTCAGACTAAAACATGATCCTGTTTTAATTCCTGTCTCTTTCACATGACTGTCATTGTAATTTGGGGCAGTGCCCTTTGTTCCTGTTCCAGTTGTCAGAGCTGTATTAGCAGTGTAATCTGTGTGTCTTGAAAATTAACTGTGCCTTCATATTTAGTTACTGTCAGGGTCAATTGCTAAGCTACTTAGGCAACAAATTTAAGCTACCTGCTTTGTAATTAGCACAATCAGTACTTCGGAAGGCCTGGGAACTACATGCATGCTGTACAACATTGAGCATTGTACTCCAGCAATGAACTCCAAGAGGTTAAGTGCTTACTCTTTTACCTGACCTGCTTGTAACAGTAGCCCTAATAAACCCCAGTATTTGCCCTGATACCTGTTTGTGAAGGAGATTTTTATTTATGATTTGTAGAAAATCAGTGAATGGACGTTGCTAATTTAGTTTCAGAGGATACCTACTGTGAAATTTCCTGCAGAACAGTGGAAGTGCCACCATACACTTGGGAGTGTCTGGGACAAAGTCACGTTTATGTTCTGATTTGAGAATGCCATCCAAGCCTTCCACTTGCAGTACTGAAATGCCAGTTGTGTAGTCACAATAGAGATGTACAGGACATGAAACAGTCCTCTAAGTATTATGGCACAAAGCCTTAACAGAATGTGGAAGTTTGTGGTGAGTGCATAATCCCCAGCTCAGCTTTGCCTGATGAGAGCTCGTTGTCAAAGTTTTGGATGTAAGCAACTTCTGAGAGTAAAAAGTGGCCTGCATGCCCCCTTTGTGTGTGACCCAGGTTCACTTGGCTGTTGCATGGGTTTAGATGCTTTGCAGTTTGCTGATTTTTGCCTTCTCCCAGGTTACAGCCCTCTCAAACTCTCCAAACTCAGGGTTCTTTTAAAATTGACTCATTTCACTGTCCCAGCACCTGGTGCAGCTCTGCAGCCACGGCACTGACAAAACTGAAAAGGCATCAGACACAGGCCAGGGGCTAAGAACAAGTGGCCAGAGCAGTATGGACAGGGGAATGTTGGGAAGTAGCTTCACTGCTGAATCAATGCATTGTGAAACACATTCCTTAACGTGCAGTCTGCTGCCTATTTCTCTGGGTAGCAGAGCAGTGTGGAAATGGGAATGTTGGGAAGTAGCTTCACTGCTGAATCAGTGCATTGTGAAACAGATTCCTTAATGTGCAGTCTGTTGCCTGTTTCTCTGGGTAGCAGTGCTGTCTTAAGCAGCCACAGGCTGTTTCCAGACCTGTACAAACTCTCAGCTGGTGGTTTGTGGAGAACTGAACTGGAGAACTGATTGTGATAAGAACCTGGACATCTGGGTTAAGCTGTTTTCTTGCATGTCTGATTTACAACTGCCTTGTTTCAGTTTACTTCTTTCCTTATCAAGAAAAGTTTTTTATTCCTTGTCTCTTTACATCAAGTATTAATATATCTAAAAGCCTTTTTTATGTTTCTCCTGTGTCTTGCATTCTTTAGCTTTAATAACCTCGTCCTTTCTTTGGTACCGACTCGGTGCTGCTTTCCTAGAACTCTCATCATTTTGATTGCATTCTTCCAGCCTCTCTCCAGTTAACAATGTGGCATGAACAGTCTTCCAGGTGAGATTTTCAGGTTGGAGTAGAAGTTCTCTTTCTGACAGGCACAGTCCGCACGTGTCTTGCAGCCTCTTTATCCATCTCCATACGGTGCTGTGGTGCTACAAAAAAGGCAAACATTACTGTCTCATGATTCATTAACACTCCCAGCTCTTCTTTTGCTTAGTGTACTTTGCTCTTGCCTCTTCTGATTATGCACTCTTCAATATTTGTGCTCATCGACTGTCGTTGTCTTGCTGAGTGGCACTTGGCCATTTCTGAACGTTTTTCCAATTTGTGAAGATCACTTTGAGTTCTCATCCTGTACTCCAGCCTGTATGTTTCAGCTTGGTGTCATACTCAGATTTAACAAGCATAGCTACTGCACAGAATCACAGAAATATTCCTGTTGGAAAAGACCCTCAGGATCACCAAGTCCAACCAATATCCCTACTCTACAAGGTGCACCCCAAAACATCCAAGCATCACATCCAACCCAATCTTTAAACACATGTAGGGTTGGTGACTCCACCACCTCTCTGGGCAGCCCATTCCAATGCCTGACTGCTCTTGCTGGGGAAAAAAAATATTACTAATATCCAGTGTAAACCTACCCAGCTACAGCTTGAGGCTATTCCCTCTTGTTCTATCACTAATTACCTGTGAGAAGAGACCAGCACCAACCTCTCCACAACCTACTTTCAGGTAGTTGTACACAATGATGAGGTCTCCCCTCTGCCTTCATGCAGGAGTTAAATAATACCAAACTAAGGATGTGTAACAAACCTACTTGACAGGTTGTCTGCTGCCTCTCTTTTGCCCCTAAGGCCTGTTACTCTGCTGTATGAAGGAACTAGAGAAATTTGGTAGTATTTGCTTTTGAGACTGTCAAATTGGACTTCCCTGATTGCTCACATACAGTATATTTACTGATAACTTCTAGAATTTTTCTTGGAATTGAAGCTACACTGACTACTTTGGTGCTTTCCAGATTTCTGCTACTCCTGTGCCCCTTTCTATAAAATTAAGGTCAGTGTCTGTCCTTTTCTAGTTATTCGGTGTGGATCCCAATTCCCATTAGTCCTTTAAGAAGTGAGTGAAACAAAAGCTATGGGAGTGTGCGAGAATCTGAGAGTGATGTTCATCTCCACTTCATCTGCTAATATGCTTTTGTTGCCTTGTGCATTGTTAAAATACCACCTAAATTATTCTTTCACCTTTCACTGTCTCCAAGCATCTGTCACTTTTCAATCTTTTTCACTTCTCTTGGCTGCAACAGCTCTTTGTTCCACTTTGTAAAGGAGATGAGCGAACCGATTTGGGCAAGAGTAGCTGTGCAGTCATTCTCCACACAATGTCTTGTCTTTTCATGCTTTGCATGACACTTCCTCCACCCCCATCTCTTGACCCTCACTTCCATGTTGGGGGAATCATGTGTGGAGAAGTCTGTATCCAGAAGTGACTGGCAGAAAGTTCTGGCAGNGGCTCATGCTGAGCTTCTCGTTCACTAGCACCCCTAATCTCTCTCCTCAGGGCTGCTCTCCAGCCAGTCACTGCCCAGCCTGTATTGGTACTTGGGATTGCCTTGACTCTGATGCAGGACCTTGCACTTGGTCTTATTGAACCTCATGAGGTTGGCTTTTGCCCACCTCTCCAGATGCTGTGTCCTGCTGCATTCCTTTTCCAAAGTATGTCTTATTGGTAACTCTGTGTACTTCATTGGTACACTCCATGAGTTGAGTTAGTTTTGGGTTTTTTTTTTTTTTGTTTGTTTGTTTGTTTGTTTGTTTTTTCTGATCAAAATAATGTACAAAGTTAGAAACCTATCTAGAAAAAGACTTTTTTTTTTTTTTTATAATATTTCTGTGGCTTTTACTTCACGTAGCAAACTCTGCTTTGAATTAGTGCATCTGCTTCAAGGCCTGCACAGTGTCATTGAGTTTTGTATGCCACTGCCTGGAATCTGGGCACACAGCATACGGCCTCCAAGGCTTTCTCCTGCCTTTGCTTCACTGCACTCTTACTGCTGAGCATGCTCTTGGTCTTCTGTAATTTGATTTTTTTTTTTTTAATTTCTTCTTTTTATTCTTTCTCTCTGCATTCTTAATTCTTAAACCTGCATGAGCATAAATATCATAGACATTATAGGTAAATTTTGTATGAGCTGGTAAAAATGAATTCTGTTAAAATCCTGGAAGGCTCAGAAGCTCTGTGTGCGTTTCTGCAGCACAACATGAAGAGGAATCCCAAAGTTCGACTCAGTATTGAATTTCTTCAGTGGAGAGAGAGAGAGAAGAATTCACCAAAAGTAGAGGTGATGCAAATTATTTTGCCTGTTGAGCCGTAGCAGATCTTTAGGAAGAGTTTACAGAGAGAGCATTGGCTCCACTTGTCTAATAATCTGTGCTTCAGTACTTCATACACATACATTCTGCTCCAGCCTAGATAATTGGTGTTGCCAATGGTTATTGCATTCAGTGTAGCAACTCAGATGTATCTTGGACTAGAGGGTGATAAGTTCTTGTTCCATCTAAGTGTTGCTGTGCATCCTCAAGCCATTGTATTTATACTACTTAAACCATAACGATGTCTCTCTGGGCTTTCTTGCTCTTGCCTTTCTGTGCCAATGAGCATCATCGAGGGTCTGAGAGAGAGTGACTGGGTGATCCTCTTCACTGGGGAGTGAGAACTGTTAAGAGGAGGTCATGCTATGTCATACTGCAGTATTTCTTTATCTTCTTGGGCAGCCAAGACTTCCTGTCTCCTAGGGAACGTATTTTAAGCGTCCAGAGTGGGAAAAAACTGCCCATGCTTTTGCTTCCTAGGTTAGAGACTTGTCACACAGGGCAATGCAACATGAAGAGCTTAACAAGAGTGTTCAGTCCTCAGTCCATATCAGCACACAGCAGCTCAACCTGTAGAGTTTCTGGGAATTTGATGGTGGCTTGCAGAGAGCTTGTTTCAACATTGTGGTCTCTGCATCTGGACAGCACTGGTGCCTTGGTGTGGGCACAGGTGTGGCTTCATGCTCCCAGTTTCCTTGGGAGAAATGTTTACTGTCACAGCATGCAGTTCTGACTATGTAAGGAGTAGAGGGAACAAAGGGAGAGCAGGAGGCCATTATCCTAATTTCTAATTTTAATTACTCCTTCAGTGTGTTCTGAATCTGAGTCAATGAAGGAATAAGCATTGGGGAATAAACAGAAGTTATGAGTAAGATGTTCAGCTGAGTCCCAAAATGTTTACAGGATCACACTTAGAGTTTTAAACAGTTGCTTAAACAGATAGTTTACTGATAGAAGGCCATTTCTTGAGTTTGCAAATGATTTACAGCTTATACAGTAATTGAAGTGGCAGTTACTTCATCACACTTAAGTTTATTGATTCCATTAGTACATTGACCTCCTTTCTGCTGAACCACCAGTTTGAATGTCTGTGCGGCGGAGGATAAATTAAAAGGGAAAGATGCCATTTTCCTAACTATGCAGGACTCAGTTTTCTGTAATAACCAGAGAAATGAAAGCACAAACACTAGTGGGAAATGCAAAATGGCAGGAGCAATGATGCTCTGAATCTATTTGTGTTCGATGGATTTTTCAAAGTAATGAGAGAATTCCTTTTCTGCCAGTCAGTGATGGATGCTGAGTTTGCTTGCACTGTTAAGTGGCCAGCATCTGTATTCCAGCAGTTAAAACAAACAGCAACCCAGAATATGGAAACTATCCTATGAATGGGAGAGCAGGGGCAGCTGGAGAGTGGTTTCTGTATGATTTGGTCTGTATATTCTATATGTCAAATAACAGTTTCTGCACTTCTATTTCCCCTCAGAAAGATTGCTTAGAGTTGGGCAGTGCTCAAAGTTGCAAAATAGAAATGTGGAGCATTGGCCTGTGAGCTCAATGGGAGCTGAAAGGCAGGAATTACAGGAATACAGAAATCTCTTTGCTGATGTTCTGCTGAGGCAGCAGCTCTCTTGTCCTCCAGCACAGCTCTTCAGAGCAAAACTACCTTCTGCTGCCATCTTGCTCAGCTCTTATCTCACCTTTGAGAGGATAGTGGTGCTGCTAGAGCAGGAGCTGCTGCCTTGCCAGGAGCAAGTGATCCTCTGTCTGCCCTTTTCTAAGTTCCTGGCATTGTTCAGTTTGTGACAGTTCACCTGCTGGTGTGGTATGAAAGCTGGTGGTGTGCCATGGCACCAAGTGCTCAGCTAGCCTGAGCATGGCACTAAGGAATGGATGTTTTGGGTTTTGCTGCGTGGCTCTTAAATTTGATAGGCTTTCAGTTTTCTCCCCTTAATCACTGATGAAAGTCAGCCAGACTGAAGGACATGTTTTGCTCTTTGTAACTGGGAAACAGATCAAAACAAAGTGAAGATCTGGCCCTTGGGATAATTGAAATGAGAATAACCCATCATTCTCTGTCTGGTGGCAGGACAGTTAATGTTTTTACCATTCCTAGTACATGCTGGGCTAATGGATGAAAAGCTTCAAAAGGACTTGTAGGAAATTCTGATCTTTTAATCATGCAGTTCTGAAAACAAAGGACTTTGATTGCAACCCAGGCTCCATGTAACGGTATCAAGCTGACATTCAAGTGCTCTTAGCAGTACTCAGGTATTGGTAGAAGAGGTATTTAACAAAGTCATCTTAGGAGCACCATATTTTTAACAGCATGATTTGTGCCTAGATTACCACAAAGTGAGTTTTGACACAATTCAAGGAGCACCTTTTTCATGGGATTTGACCCAGGCATGCTGTGCTTTCACTGGAGTGAGCCTGGACAAGCTGAATGGGAGAAAGAGAAACTGGGAATTGTCGTGCTCTTTCCAAAAGGTCTTTCAAGCAGATTTGTTTTCATTCTATTGCAAGATGGAAATTTTTGGATGCAGAGCCTGATTCAGAGGCCGAGGGGATCACACAGTCTTGCGTTGATTAGATTGCGATGTGAGCTGGGCCATATGGAGCAGAAGCAGAGCAGGAGGATTGCGAAGGGTTTTCTCCAGGGCTCCAGCTCTCTTTCTGGGGCTGCAGTGGGGTGATTACCATTTCATGACACAGACATGCTCAGATGCTGTACTGAGAAGTGCAGTATAGTAATCTGAACTGGACTGAATAAATGACTTCGATATGACAACAAAGTCTCTGGCCACATGAGGAAGTTGGCCTCCTGTCATCTTTTTTTCAGTTGTGGTATTATAAATTTGGACCATCTGTGTGGAGTTAGATTAGACTTGTTGCTCGAGAGTTTACAAGCTTTCTAACAGCCAAGTGAAAAGGGCATTTCTCATTATTGTACCAATGGCTGGGACATGAAATGCTTGTTATGTTCACAAATGAGTGTCCAGATTTTTGGCAAAACCAAGAAGTCAGATTCAGGTTAAGGTTTTATTGCAGTGTGTCCAAGGGGATTGTGTATGCCCAGGTTGAGCCACTGGGGCTTCCATGTGAAACGAGGAGTAGGCTATAGGTAAAATTGGCATAATATTTTATCAACCATTTCTTATTTGGTTTTTGTTTTCATCAGTTCAATTAAAGAAGAAAACAGGATCTAATTTAATTTTGCTTCCTCCTCCCTGTAAAAAATCTGTTTCACTGGCAAATTAGAGTGATGAGAACTTCTGAAAATTTTATCAAGCAAATACTTTCCATCTGACAAGACTGAAACTCCAAAGCTGCCAGGAAACCAGAAAGCTAGTCTGATGTTAATTAGAGGAGATGGTGTGGCTCTTGCTTTTGCCATCTAATTCTGTTTTTCTGTCTTTGCATCAGTTTGCAGAGGAAGCCCAATAACTATTTTAAGTTCAGTAGCCAGCTGATTGTCTTGTCTTCTGTATTGTGTAAATTAAAAAATAAGTAATTTGTGGTAATATCATGAAATCACAGGATGTTAGGGGTTGGAAGGGACCTCTGGAGATCTTCAAGTCCAACCTCCCTGCCAGAGCAGGAGCAGAGAATCTAGCACAGGTCGCACAGGAACACATCCAGACAGGGCTTGAAAGTTTCCAGAGAAGAAGACTCCACAACCTCTCTGGGGAGCCTGTGCCAGTGCTCTGGGACCCTTACAGTCAAGAAGTTCTTCCTCTTGTTGAGGTGGGATTTCCTAGGCTGTAGTTTACATCCATTGATCCCAGGGCACAAGTGAGCAGAGGCTGTCTCTGTTCCTTCCTTCCTGACCCCCAGCTCTCAGATATTTATAGACATTTATTAAATTCTCTCTCAGGCTTCTCCTTTCCAGATGAAACAACCCCAGGGCTCTCAGCGTTTCCTCATCAGGCAGTGCTCCAGTCCCTTCATCATCCTCGTAGCCCTCTGTTGGACTCTCTCCCTGACCCTCTTGAACCACGGAGTCCAGAACTGGATGCAATATTCTAGGTGAGGAGTCAACAGGGCAGAGTAGAGGTGGAGGAGAACCTCCCTTGATCTGCTGAATGCATTCTTGTCTGTGCTACCTATGAAAGCATAGTAAACCTTTTAGATGTTACGTGGCCTAAGCCTAAATAAGAACAGGGGGAATGGTGACCAAAAGAGTGCATAAACCCTGCAAGAAATACTTTGCACAAGCTCACTGTTATTATTCTATTAGAATGATGATTAGGAGTAAGTATGAGTACTTTGAATACAGAAGAGATTGTGCTTCCCACCACCTGATTTAAGGAGATGCATAAGGCTTAAATTAAAGTAAATATGCCTGTAATTTGCTGTATTGCATGCATTCAGCATACCTGCTCTTTGAAGAGTATCCAGCTCTGTTCAGTGCCAGTTACTTCCTAATCAAGTAATAGATGAGGCTGGAAGGAGGGTGCTCAGCATCCTCTGTTTGAGCTTTTTCTGTTGAGCAGAGAGAGCCAGATAGAGAATAAACAAGATGAGGCAGGATGCTATAGGAACATGAATGCTGGGAGGGTGCAGGATGCTTCAGCTGTATGTTGTAGACATTATTTGTACTTTCTTTTTTTCTTAAAGGATCCTTGGTTTAAGTGCATGAATGATATTTATAGCAATGGATTCAGTATCTACAGTTGTGGTGTTGATACCTGTCTCAGATTATGTAATCCACCATCCCCCTGGCTAAGGATTGTAGGATAGAAGTTTTTAGGAGTGATGTTTTGTGATGTATCCATGTTGTCTTTCTTGCTAACCTGAATATTAATTCCTTTGTCATTTAGCTGTCATTGCAGTGAGCTTCTGCCTTCTGAGGTTTATAAACACCTGCTATCAAAAAACTCCCAAACAATGAATTTAGAAGAAAATATGGATTTAAGCTGAAACTTCTTTATACCCAGGATCATGGAGAATGGCTACATTGATCCACAGCATGGTTGTAACGGGAGTACCTCTTCCACAACAAGAATTAAAGCAGATGTTAGGGATGAGCTAAACCATTCTGTGGGAAAAAAACTGCAGAATAGTCAAAGTTTAGACTGCTCCATAAAGCTCATCTATTTTTTCCCTCAAGTATTTCTATGGAATTTCTTGAGAACTTTGATTAGAAGCTTGACTTAAGTGGGATTATTTAAACCACAGTAATAGCAATCCGTTATCTTTTATGATGGATGTTGTAGTTGTAGATCAGCAGAAGCCAGATCAACATGAGTCTTGAGTCTCTGCTTTGAATCTTGAATATGCAAATAACAATGGTTCCTTATGTTCATGTAGTTAACCTAAGAATTAATTAACATCCAGTTGGTAGTGATGAAATGGCCTACAAGTATGGGGTGGGAGGGTTGCTGTTGGGTATGATTGCTTACACACTACATCTAGTTGGATTTTATGGAATACAGAGTAGTATTTTTGTTTGTTTTTCTAAAGTGTGGTACTGTGGACTACACTGAGATGATGGCAAAAGTGGAGTCTGAAGCTACTGTTTTTCTTCAAGACTATTAGTTCATGCTACTCTTCCTTTGGAACCTGAGACTTTGTTCTTTCCAACCACAGTCCAAGTTAAAACAAAAGTGAAAGAAGTTTCCCATTGTCTGCCAGTGGGCACTGGACATGCACTGGATATGTGCCTGTGGCTTGATTATGTTTTAGGATGCATGTGATGGTAATAGCTCTGGTTTGTGCTAGAGAGCTCAGTCCTGCAGTGTGCTACATGCTCCTGCCAGTTCTCAGTGTCTTTGCCATGGCTCAGTGTGTCCAGGACTGTGTAACCGAGCTGAAATATGGTGCAGTGCTCAATACTTATATTTTCATCACACTCTTTTCAATTTCCCTCTCCTTTGTTAACAGTTCTTTTTACCTGGCTTCAGGCTTTGAATATTCTCAGGTCTATAACTGATTCTAGGTTGTTAACAAAATTTTCCACTACCTGTCTGCTTTGTATTCCCTAGTGAGAAACTGAGCGGAAGCTTGCAGTCTGTGAAGATCTGGTGGGCCAAGAAGAACTTTTCCAGCCAAATTAATTTTTAATGGTGCTTTGATTCAAGCAGCTTAGATGTCAATATATGAGACTCACCCTCTGTCCCTTCCCTAATGCATTTCCCTTTAGCAGTCACCTTTTGAACATCTCTTTTTTAAAGTTTCATTTGATTTAGGGACCTTGAAATGCACTGGGTGCTGCTTCATTCAAGTTTTATTCAGGAGTTAAGCTGTTGAACACTGAGAGTTCAGTGGAACTACCTCCATCCCTAGTACGCTCTCACAGGCACAGTGCTGCTGTTCTCTTTGCTGACATCCTCCGAAGCAGAGGCACTTGTAAGAAATTGCCATATCTAACTTAACTTTCACATTTAGTGTGGAATAACCTAAAGCAGGAGCTGGCGCTCCTGGGTTGGGTTTTCCAGGGAGATTTATAAGATGCTGGTGCTGGCTGTCCTGCTGATTTGTTGTTACTGTTTCTTACTGTGTTTTCACAGTGTCTGAGCATCCCAGGCAGGATGCTGAATGTCTTCATCCTGTGTGCTCTGTAGACTTGACACAAAATGTGGTTTAGGGAGCAACTGACAAATGCCTTACAAGCATACAAACGTGAATGAATAAACCCAGTTTTCTAAAATGTAAGCTGAAGAATGTAGATGAAGTGAGTTTTAAAAGTAATACATTGCAATATTTACAGCTATTTAATTATAGAAAATAGTAAAGATTTTTGGGTACCCATTTTGAGGGCGATTTGAAAGGATTGAAAGGACTACTTTCTGAAAATTAGGTCTTCCTATGGTTGGCTAAAATGGAGATGAGTCCATCAGCTCACCAGTTCTACATCCATCTCATGCTGAGAAGCCTCAGCTGAGGTCTCTGTTAGGAAACACTGATGCCTTTTGCTTTTCTAGCTTCATTTGGTCCCTCTGTACAGGGGGCTAAAAGAGATACACCTCATTCTGTTGCTGTCAAAATATCTTGGTGTCCAAATACTTTACAAATTACCCTGCTAAGGTATTAAATTATTTATTATTTTGTCCCCTGGTGGAGACACAATTTGCCTCTCTGTATCTCTGTCTCTCTAAAATGAGCACAATGGTGTTAGTTTCTTAATGTATATTTCTCCTGTGGGGAGTGGAAGCCAGTTGCTGCAGATAAGAATTTTGATGAGCTTCCTGTTTGAAGGATTTGTAGCTTAGGAGTTCCCTCAGCCACACTGCTTTCCCCTTCAGGAGAGATTTTAAAGCTGTTTTCCTCTCTTGTTTTGATGCCTACTTTGTAAAATATTCCTATTAACATCACTTTTGTGTCCTGCATCGTATCTGGTGCTGCACTGTAGCTGCGAGGTGCAGGCGTTTGAACCCAGTGTGAGTTTGTGGCTTGTATTCGTATTCAAATGTTGGTATCCTCTCTCTATGAAATTATTCATCAGATTCCTCTGTGAATGCTTTTAATGGTTTAATGTGTTGAGCTGATAACGAACTGCATGCTCAAATGTGATGTTGCTCTTTTTAGACTTGATTAGACTCCATCCTTGATTGTGATTTAATGGCTGTTCACAAGCTTGTTCGCTCTTGCCTTTGCATGTTAAGTACCAAAGTATCCAGCCGGGTCTGCCAAAGTCTTTTAAGGGACCACAGTTTCTCAAGGGAGATGAAAAGCTCTAAGTAGGCTATCGTTGAGATTCAGGACTTGGATTGTGTTTGATTGTTCTTGATGACCAAAGATTTTGTCCGTAAATCTCTCTGGAAATGTTGAAGTGCTCAAAGACTTGTCTCAGTGCTGGATTTTTACTCTCCTGAAATACTGTATAAACAATCAAACAAAATAAATTTTTTTAAAAGCAATTAGCAGAGTCAAAACAATCCCAAATAAAAATATTATTCACTACTTCCTTTTCTTCTCCCAAATGCCTGTCAGAGCTATAGTGCCAGAAAATGCAATGCTTAATTAGCAGTTAGTGTTATGTCTCTTGTTTTGTGCACTGTCTCTACTAGTATCTCCTATTTGTCTATCACAGGTACTTGCATGGCCCCAGTTAGCATAATCTCTGCTTTTTAGCATAAATTGTTTTTCCATGGAGCCCTTACTGATGTACCTAACTCACAAACAGGAAGATGCAGAGATTTGTACAAATCTAGAAAGTCTTAATCTGCAAATCCTACATTATGCCATTGCCATGGTGTCACTTTTCCTGTATGTATCTAGTCTCTTCTGTTTGAACTAGGAGAGGATTAATCAAAGTGTGGTAGTGATCCAGTAGTTAGGAGGTAAATTAAGCTGGACTGGAAGTTGTACCATATGCTTGGACAGATGAAATATCTTCAGTAATTTTCTGGGCAGCGGATCAGATGATGGAAGATGCCCATTGGGCACTGGAAATGTGGGACCACAGTAGTATTGCTGAGGAATAATTTAGGTGTTTAACCTAATGAGCTACTGCCACTTCGGCTGTCTGAATTCCCAATATCCTGTGAACGTACATGAAAAGAGCAGAATACTGAACTTGGGAAAAATACATGCCTTTTTAGACCAGTCAGGTGGAGTACACTAAGGAATCTGAAATGGCACTAAGTAAGAGATTTTTAATTACAATTGTAATGCCTGGAACTCCACTGACTCCATCTATGGACAGTTAGCTCATAGCTGGCTGCACAGTTGAGTTTAGGAAGGATACCAAGCTCCCTGCTCTTTTCTTCAGCACATGCAGAGATGCAGAAAGTTGTACATGAAGAACTGATTTGGTTGCAATACATTAAATGATAAATACCAGGTGTCAGGGAGCAGCCACAGGAGGGATGCAGTTTCAACCTGAAGTGAGGAGGTACAATTGACTTGTTTAAAAGTAGGCTTACAAGGAGGCAGGTTCTAGTATCCTGCTCTAAAGCACTTGTAAAGATTAAAACCTGTAATGTTCCCGTTCCAGTCCAAGTGGCTCTTTTGTGCTTGTATTCAACTCCATGCCTTCATCAGTGCCTGCTAACAGTCCTTCATTTTTCCATGGGGAAATAATCACTGGGAAATCAGCTGAAGTAGATCAAGAATTACTTCTACGTGGATCACACTCAGCAGCAAGTTTAATTACAGCTGAAGTGTCAGATACTCCTCTTGTGACTCATCCTCCCTTCCCTGGCACCAGAAGAAACATTTAGCAGTGGAGGAACTCTGAACTTCTAGGAGAATGTTCTGCTTTTCTGCTGCTCTGGCCAGATGACTCTTACCTTGGACCAGCTGCTGCTTTCATCTTCCTTTCAGGAGAGAAGAAATATGTAATTTGTGATTTAATCCATGCCCAGCACAAGGACTGGGTATGGTATTGTTAAAATCAGCAGACTGTTCTGCAAGCTTCAGTTGCATGATAGCATTCTATTAAGGCAGCAGCTCTGGATTTTGTCAAGATGTAATTCAGACATTTTTATTACTTATTAATCAAATCCCAGTAACGTCAGGAACATGATTTAATTCCTATTTAATAATCCTCTAAATGCAAATATTGGAACTCTTTAAAACAAGCTAAATATTTTTTCACTCGAGCTTGATGAAGCTGATTAAGAAATACCTTCAATAAGTTGTTTTAGTTCCAGTGTAGTCTATTTGTTTAATAAAATAAATTACCACCTCAGGGGAGCATGAAGAGAAACACATGGAATGTACTAAGGGCAAGATTTTCAGAAGCACTTTGCTGTAGCTTAACTCCGATCTGTGAATTTTAGCCTTCATTTCAGGCGGAGGAAGGTGAAGCAAAAAAACCCAGTGTCCATCTTGGATGAACAGTGCACAGAAACATTTTTTCCCTCTATCTTCTCTCTAAAATGTTTGTTCAGCATTGCTCTGAAATCTCAGTTGTCTTGCTAAAATCAAAAGTCTTCTGCCAAAGGCAAGGACAGGTTAAACTAAGTGAGCTGCAAAGCAGCTGTGATACTGGCAGTGCTTTATTGTCTGTGTCTTGTTAGCTTTTTGTTGGATTTGGCTCGGTTCCTTGAGAAACAATCCCATCTCTTGAAGAGATAAACCTCCTGTTACCACCTTAAAATAACATCAAAAGTACTTGGTTCTTCTACCTACATCCCTCCCATCATCATCTCTCTTTAAACTGTGTTATTTGGCCGATTTTATGTTAAATGTTACTGCTTTGGCCCCTTTCAGTGCTCAACCTGATACCTGCAATATTTCTCATTGCCTTCTCCCCTAAAAACTCAAGCATGTCCTGGTCCTTGCAAGAAGCCATTCAAGCAAAACATTACCAGTTTCTGAAATCTCATAACTATATGCATGTTAATTAAAGATAAGTAGGTGATGTTAAAGACTCTTCAGCCAAACCAAGCATCTTGGTGTTGTTTTTAGCCACAGATCTCGTCTCCTTTGTTTGCTTGTATCTCTGTTGACCCCTAACATTAAACTGTGAGCCCTTCAGAGGGGCAGGAGATTTGGGTGGTTTGGCCAAAGGGATGAGCCACACCCCACCTTCTGGAGCCTGAGAAATAATAGACCATGCTAGAGAAACACCGTGGATCCCATCTGAAGTCCGAGAAGCAGGGAGGTTCTGCAGCATATCAGAAATGCAGGGCTTTTAACTCTCTTGCTCATGCACTGCTCATGCTGCTCTCCTTGGGAGCACAGCGATCAGTGGCAGGCACTGCCTCAGCTGCAGCTGGTGGCGAGGGGTGGGCAGTGATGGCTTTAAATTGGAATTTTCCATGGGTTTGTGACAGAGCAGAGCTGTGTTAGCGCTGATTCACTCCTGCATGTTTTCAGTGCTGGGAGGGAAGGCACTGGAGCTTCTCTGATGTCCTGTGTGGCTTCAGCCTCCCAGAGGACAGGGCAGGAGAACAGTGTCACTTTCAAGCTCCCATTCTGGAAGCTTGCATTCCATTCCATGCTGGGACATCTCTCCTATGGAGACCGACTGAGAAAGTTAGGTTATTCAGTCTGGAGAAGAGAAGGCTCCAAGGAGACCTTATTGTGGTCTTCCAGACCTACAAGAAAGCCGACGAGGGACTTTTTAGGGCGTTAGGTAGTGATAGCACTGGGGGGAATAGAGCAAAACCAGAAGTGGATAGATTCAGATTGAATGTTAGGAAAAAGTTCTTCACTGTGAGGATGGTGAGACACTGGAACAGGTTGCCCAGGATTGAAGCCCCATCCCTAGAGATCTTTAAGGCCAAGGCTGGATGAGGCTCTGAGCAACCTGATCTAGTGTGAGGTGTCCCTGCCCATGGTAGGGAGGTTGGAACTGGATGATCCTTGAGGTCCCTTCTGGCCCTGACAGTTCTGTGATTCACTGGTTCAAGCAGCTGTTCATGGCAACCTCTTCTGCAGAGCACCCAGATCACAGATTTTTTTTTTTTTTTCCTTTGGTTGTTCTTGATTTACCTTCTGTATGTTGATAAAATACAGAGTGAAAAACGCCCTGAACAGTAACTGTGGTTTCTTTCAAGTGCTGGAGTTGAGTGCATCTCCTAGTAGAAGTTGCACATTGTAGGAACATAGGGTGAGTAAACTGTCCTCTGAAAGTTCACTGCTCGGGAAGCTGAATGTAGTTGGCTTTGGGAAGTGGATATATTAATTTCAAGATGCTGTTTATTAAGGTTCTATGTGGAAGTGCTTTTCTTGTGTGATCCTTTTCATGAAGACTGAAAAGCTCTCTCCACAGCTTTCTGTCTTCTCTAACTCTTAGCTAGAAGCTGACAGATAACTCTGCATTTGCACCCTGAGAAGCTTTTGGTTAGGCAGAGGCACAGTGAGTCAGAGAGTCTGGTTTCATGTCCAGTCCTTAACCCTGACTGTCTTTGCAGGCTTAAATAAGTTACTTAAGGCAATATTTTTTGAATGCCAACATCTGAACTTGTAGTTAAACCTGTAAGTAGGACTGCACTGATTTTTATAGACACCGACTCCCACGGTGTCTTTATGTGTTATGTTGTGTGGGGGTTTGCAGCATTACTGAAAACTAAATGTGGATGTAGGAGCATAATGTAAGACAGCCAAGTTTGAGAATGTCAGCCTTGACCTACACAAGCTTAAGTTTTTGCCCTTCTGTTAATGTAACCTGGCTGAAGAGCATCCCTGGAGGACTGATGGGCAGTGAGCTTTCTGGTTACAAACTTATTTTGATCAAGCAGTAGCTGATAATTTCTGGTTTATGAATAAAGACACTTATTGTTACAATATAAGGAGAGAGATTGCTTCAGACCCATTGCCCAAACACAGTGCAGCTGTCCATGCAAATATAGGAATCTAATACATATCTGAATATCAAGACAGTGCTGTTAAACACAGCCTGGATTGAGCCACCCTTCACTGAGCAGATGAGCTGCAGTTTGTTAATGAGCAGTTAGAGAGCTTCTCTGAGACATGTGCAGTATCACACTGATGAGATGAGGGCTTCTTTCACAGAATCATGAAACATTCCTGTTGGAAAAGCCCCTCAGGATCACCAAGTCCAGCCAACAACTCTACAAGGTTCACCGCAAACCATATCCCCAAGCACCACATCCAAACCACCTTTAAACACATCCAGGGTTGGTGAATCCACCACCTTCGTGGGCAGCCCATTCCAATACCTGACCACTCTTGCTGGGGAAAAAAGAAATCCTAATGTCCAGTCTAAACCTACCCAGTTGCAGCTTGAGGTCATTCCCTCTTGTTCTGCCCATTTACCTGTGAGAAGAGACCAGCACCAGTCTCTCCACAATATCCTTTCAGGTAGTTGTAGTACTCCTTTGTGGTGATCTAGATGCATATGCTTGCAGGCTCCGTGGGATGGGGCAGAATGTTTGAGCATTTTACTGGGGGGGAAAAAAAAAAAAGAAAGAAAAAAAGGCAAGTCACTGTTTTGGTTAAGTTTTGAGGGCACATTCCAATCTTGTTTTCATCACCTACCTTTGGCATAGAGAACAGAGGAGCTTACAGCTGCACTGGGGGCTAACTTCCTTTCATTATGTGGGGACTGAAGTGTAGAGCTTGCCTTTTAAATCACTCTGGTTCAGGTTTAGCATGGCAAGGACAAGTTCATCTTGCTTATGGTTTAAGGAGAATCTTATTGAGTAGGGTTACAGGTTAGTGATCCTGGGGGTCTTTTCCAACCTGGATGTTTCTGTGATTTCTGCGATTCTGCTTTGTAATATAAAGGGTGTGAGTTCTGTAGCATACTTTAAGAGATGAGGTTTGATGGCAGCGAGTGCAGTTGCAGCTGGTTAGAGTTAAGCTACAAAGTCTGTGCTGAAAAAGTTCTCAGTGAATACAATATTGTTTGGAGGCAGAAGCATCCTTCATTCTAGTACCTCTCTCCCATTTTGTGAGTGCTGTGGCAATTCTGCCTCTTTTGGGGGCAGACCAAAGTCTGGTGGAACTTTGTGTGCAATGTCTATCAAAGCCTACTTTTGTCTTGCTGAACTCAATGGGAATTTTGTCTTTAAATGTAGTGGCAGCCCCGCTGGACTCCTTCTGTTATAATTTATTCTTTAGGGAGTTTATGTCCAGAGGTACTGACTGTTTCTTGCTTCCAATGACTAAAACATGAGCTGACTGCTTATCACGCTTGGAAGGTGGGGTTATTTGCTGCAGAAGATTCCAGTTTAAACAGACATAATTGCTCAGAAACAATTTTTCCCTCAGCTCCTGGTGAGGCTGCCTTAAGTCAGGCTAGGTTTGGCTTGGTGTGCACTGATACAAAGGTGAGACAGAGCTTTTCACATAACTGGGTTAACCCTGAAAGAGCTGTCTGATTTGATTAACGTGCTACAGTTTTTCCTTACAGATAAACAACCAGTACAGACACAGAATCGTTTGGGCTGTGAGAAAGAAGTTCTTGAATCAAATGCCTTTGTCAGACACTTGATTAATCCTTCCAAATGCAGTTGTAGAGCAGAATCCGTGCAGGCAGTTGCGTTTTCTGCACTTGTAAATAATGTATCAGGAAATATCTTGACTTTGTAAGAAATGCACAGCCTGTGTTGTTTTTTTCACTCCAAAGCCATGAAGCAGCTTTGCTCCAGTTCAGATTCAAGCGTCCTGTGGTACATAACTGCTGGAATGGTTTCTTTTTTTAACTAAGAGATTGGCAGCCACTTGGGTGAGTCACAATCATGAGCCTAATTTTAGCTGGTAGGTGTGCATTGGGAGAATCTACCGGGGACTGTTGCATCTCAAGAGTTGAAAGAGGTGAAGTGAGCTTAGTTTATGGCTCCTTAGAGATCAGTTTTTCTGTCTGAATTCCATTTCTTGTTACGTGGTTTTGTATCGTCCTATTATATGACCTTTCTGTTGGAACTCACCTAATTCCTTCACCTTCAAAGAGTTTATCAAAAGGAGACAATCTAGAGTGACATTTGATTGATGCTTGTTTGGCTTGTATTTGTATTTTGAATGTAACAAAGTCCAGAGTTTAAGCTGTCTGTAGTGTCCCAGTTCATTTGTTAGTTTAACCTCATTCAGCCTCTGCTGGTTTCCTCTGAGCTGACCTAAGAAATACATTTTCCAAGAAGGTGTGGCAGTGCATAGCCAGAGAGGAGTTCAGTACATGCAGCCAGAGCCCACCAGTCATTCTGGCTGCATCCTCTGGCTGCCAGCGCTGTTTTGTGGCTGCTGCTGTTAGTTTAAGACAGTGAAGCTATTTGGGTGAATGCTCTGTTGATCCACCTGTATCAAAGTAACACAACCTCTGCCAGGAGCTGATTCCTACTTCAGGCAGACTGTTAGGAAAGCAGCATAAACAGCTGGTGCCAGCCTTTACATGCTGCGTATCTGAAAAACAAAAGATGTTTTTTATGGCATCTTGCATTTCCTTAATGCATTATTCCTGTTTCCCACGTGGCAAAGATGTCAGAACGGATTGTGCAAGGAGATGGAGGCCAAGTTGTCATTTATGGCCTGTATTCAGAAAGCAGCTGTCAGTAGTACCTAAGTCCTTCCTCTGCTTTGTGTTCTGCTCAGCTTCTGTGTGTTCCTGGGCAGTAAACTACCATATGTTGTTTCTAAAGAATGCAAAGGCTGTGTATCATTTTCCACTTAATCAGGGTGTTCCTAACAGGGAAATTGCCCAGAGAACTAATAAAGCCAAATGTACTCAGTAACTACTGTTTAAGAGACACAGTAATTCTGCTTAGCAGGAACGTCCTCAGATAATTTACAGGTACCTGGGCTGCATCCCATTTTTAACTGAACATGACCTGGTTTCTCCTAGGAGAGCTCTCACTTTTGTCTGAGTTATGATGCAGGGAAAGCCTGTCCAAACAACTTCTGTCACTGATCCATACTGAAGCTCAGTCTTTTCTAGAACAGGTAGACTGAGTGTTCTCCTAGTCCTGCTCTGGACAGAGCCACTTCTTCTGTTACCCCAAGAAGTCTCAGGCTGTGGGGTTGATGGTGGTCATAGTTCTGCTTAAATTTAGCTTATCCTGAGCATAGATATTCCCTGGACCTCCTGATTTGTACTGCTTCTTGTGTTGTCCTGGCAAACTATTTGTTCAGCTGTGCAGCAGCTAAATTTGGATACTCATCTGGCTGAAGAATAACCCAGAGAGAGGGGAGGGAAAAAGAAAAGAGAACTGTCTCACCCAAATCATTTTCCTAGCCTGGTTCATGATGTACTGTACCCGCACAAAGAAGGGAGTGGTTGAGTGGTGGGAGTAAGTGGGTGAGGTCAGGCAGAAGGGAGGCTCTTTAAGCCAGCGCTGCTTCCAAAGTGTTACTTGCCAAATTACTGTTCAGTTCCTCTGTTTTCTTGAACACTTCCTCACATCTGCTCTGTCACAGTAAACTTCTACATAACATAACAGCTGTACTGGTTCAAAGACTTTATCTAGCCCAATGGGCTGTCTCCAGCAGTGACCATAATAAGCAGACCTAGGGGTAGGAAGGGGACAAGCGTGTCCAATACTTCCATGAATGTTCTGCAACCTCAAACATTGTTTAGCTCAGGGGCTTTCTTGAACCTGCTACGGCTTATTGATGCAGGAAATCTCAAGTGATCTCCTAAGTACTTGCCCACCTCAAGTACTCTCCTGGAGGCTGTGTTAATCATGGTGTTCATGACATCTTTTGGCAAGGAGTGCCACAGTTTTCCTACTTAGGAGAATCATGAAACTCATAGGCAGAACAGACCTATAGTACCAATATGAACAGACTTGGGACCATGGTGGGAACATGACAATTGTAGGAGCAGCCCAGGACTTGTCACCCTCCCAGCCTGGGTAGCTCCAATTCCCTCTCCTGTTGGGACTGGTCCTTGGCTCATTGTGGCTCTGAGGCTGTGTCTAGGGATTGTTGGCCAGTTGACTATGGCTCCCAGCACAGACAGGTTAGTTCCAGTGCTCAGGGGTGTTCCCTGGACCTTTTAATCTACAGAAGGAGGTGCAGCCATAATGCCTTCAGTGAAATGTGCACTAGTAGCGTTTGGACAGCATTTTAGGTCTAGATTAGCATTTAAAATCTTTTAGGGTTTCAGGAAGATGATAATTTAGTAGTGATAATATTGCTTATTTAGTCCCCTTAGATGGGTAATTCCGTTGATCAGATTTTAATTCCCAGTCCAGTCATCTGTGACCTATTGCAACTCTTATTATTAATGTATCTTTTTATGTTTTGTTGACTCATCTATACAACAGATAATCATATTGGGGAAGAGGCTTCTCTGAAGAATTGGAAGCATCATGAAGTTGGTAATTCCTGCTAGCTACTGCTCTGTGAAGATTAAATGTCTCAGATGTCTCAGTGCAGTATGTGAAAGGATCCTTTCCATAAGCCAGTGAAGGATCATTAAGCATTTGGTGTGCTCACCTGAAATGACCAGGAAGGAGCATCAGGACGCACATTTTGTGCTCTACTCTGAGGTAGATGGGCTGAATTCTATCTGAAAGCACACAAGCCAGTGAAAAAGCTTGCAACATGCATCAGTTTTGTGGGCAAAGGAGAGTTTTATACATCTGTTGGGATGCATGTTTGATTCTGAACTGAGGCACTATTGATACCATTACTTGCACTTGGTGACCAAGTCAGTGAATTGTGGTGCTGCTTGAGAAGGGTGAAGCTGCTGAGGCAAGGCCTCCTTGCCAAACTAGGACAGGTTTTACATGTTTTGTTTAGTGATGTGTTTGGTGGAGATCTTATTTCTTCCTAGAATATACCTACCTATTAACTGAGTGTGATGGGTTTGGAAAATCACACCCCTCCCCAAAATGAAAATTTGCCAGACCAGCTCAGATGGCTTGAAAGTAAGATAAAGCTATATTTTACAGGAAAGCTGTACCTACAAGCATATATACAAAATCTATTTACATGTATTTACAATTACATACAATTAAGAAGTAATACAGGAAGCCAGTCTTGCCCCTCAGACCAAGGAAAAAGCCCAGACGGGGCCAAAGCCTACCTCTCTCTCCACAGATAGGAAACAACCAGCAAAGCTCAGTTGTTATCTGGTCAGCCAAGGTTGGTATTTGGTGTGCAGGAGTCAGAGAGGAGCAAGGGAACACTGACAGAGTCAGTGTCCAAAAGCCAAGAGAGCAAAATTGTCTCTATATTGGCTTATTGTATCAATTAGCAAACAAGTGAATGATACAGACTTTATTTTCCTTTCAGAACCAATGCTGTAATTTCCTTATATTTTGCACTGAACTTTCAGGAAAGTTCAGATTGCTCTTACTGGATATTCCAATAAGCCTTAAACTACCATGCTGAGATTGGAAGGAAAACTTCATCTCTTTTCACCTGATGTTCATCTCGTGTCTCACAGTGACCTTTGCTTAGGCCTACAGCCGGGCAGTCCTGGTTGCTGTGGTGCTACCTGAGCCACCTGGGTTGCTTTGTCAATGAGGAACACACAGGCAGAGAATAAAATCATCTGATATTTGTTTGCATGTTATAATCTTTTTATGAATAAGCTGTACATTCCTTTCTCCTGCTCCCTTGGGATGTGATTCCCCCTTTATAAGATGTTCCCCATTTATGTAAATGATTGTGATTGCCAAACTAATCAAACCAAGGACAAAAGCAATCGCAGGAGCTCATCTAGCTTCCAGCTTCCTGACTCCAGCCCCTACATTAGCTTCTACTTCATTAAAATATATATGACCCAATTCAAGAGCTAATTTGGACTAAACCATTAGGCTTCTGTCCTCATCACTGGTAGAAGTCTGAGGTTCATTTTCACACATGAGTGAGCAGATGCAGCTTTAAGATGCATGAAGGTTATTGCTGTGTATATGCATGTGGAGGGGAATGGGGCAGGCAGTGGACATACACTTAGTGTTTCTGTAACAGCATCATTTTATAAAGTCTTTTTTGTCCTCTACCTGTGGAATGCTAGAAAGGATATTAGAATAAAACAAACACACGGAAAGAAAATTGGTTGTCAGGGGAGAGTGGTAGGATGCTCATGTTGCATTGTAACTGTTGAGTGAGTAATACAAAAGTTGGTGGACTCAGTAGAGTCTCTGGTGGAAGGTGTCAGGTGAGATTTCCAGAGGCGTTTGGAACAAACTGTGTGCTCTGTGAAGTTTGTTGTTTGTTTGTTTTTCATGTTGGTTTGAAGTGCCCCTAACTTCAGAAGAAGCCTTTAGCATGCAGAGTTTGCAAAAATACTTAGAAGATCCACAGATGCAGAATCTCAAGATATTTTTAATTTAACAAATCCAAGTCATTTATCTCAGCAATTTCTCAGTCTCAGGAAGGATGCCATGACTTTATTGTGTGGGTAATACCTAGAACCATGTGTGGCTGGCAGGGAGTTTCTTCCCTGGAGCCTCTGTCTGGGGTATCAAGTTATCCTGTGGACTGATGGATGAGTCACCAGAATCTCTGTTTTGTTTGTGCATTTTATCAGAGATCATCAGGCAGCCGTCAGCATGATTGACTAACTCCATGCCAAGTGTCAGGCAGGAGTAGCTGAAGTGAAGTAACACAAGTGACAGCTAAAGAATAAGCAACAATCTGTCTGCTCAGATGAGTTGTTCTGCTGGCAATTTGACAAATTGTGCGGTGTGACTGAAAGTTCTACATAATGTGTTACATTATTTCAAAATATTCTGCTATGAATTGCTTGCATTTAAATTCTGACAGAGAGATGCTTAATGGTATCAGTACAAATACAGCAAAATTGACATAGAAATGCTGAGACAGAGTAAGTCTTCTGAGATTGATTCCTAAATATACTTGCAAAGTCCTGGTTCAGCATTTATAAAAATAATTTGACATTTTTGTGTTCTGCAAAACAGAATGCAGCAGGAGACTTCTCCATATAAATGGGCAAGAAGGAGAAAGGGTGGGATTGGAAGCAATCTGTTTGCCTGTAGAAGAGCTCCTGCAAGCTTTTGCTCAGCAGATTTATCTGGGTGCCATACCAACTGATTGATCTCATTTGTCTGCCCTGCATGGATAATTCATGGTTTTCCTGTCCTAGGAAAACCTGACCTCTCTTTTCATTGAGTTTGATCAAAATTACTCTGGTTCTGTGATATTAGGATGACATTCTAATGGGATGTGTAAGTAGGGAGTTATCTCCACGAACTCCAATTTTTGCTGTACAAATACACATTAGGAATGCTGGAAGAATTTTCTTCCAAACTTTTGCTTTTCCTGGCTGGTTAATGCCTTGAGAGAGCTCATAGCTCTTGTGATCAGTGGTGTTTACTCATTTGTTTTTAAAAATTACTCTCATTCTATAGGAAAATGTGAATCATGGTTAATTGAGCAGTGGCTGCATTCATTTATTATGACTCTATTTCAAGGTCTTATAATTTGTTTCTCACAGTCTGTCCGGTAAGTGTTTTGTACATGGCTCACTAATGATACAGCTGGTAAAAAGCTTTGCTGGAAAAATTAAAGTATCATTTCTAACAACTGCAGTTTTACTGGTTTATGTCCCTGTGGGGATATCTTTATTCTACAATGATTTTTTTGCTTTCCTTTTTTTTTTTTTGGTAGGCTGACAAATCAAGCGTGTGACTAAATTGAAATACTCTCCTCTGGTCCCCACATGAAGAGGTATTTGCAAGCAGTCAGGTGGCCATATTTTAAAAACTTGCTATGAAGATGCTTTAAATGCACTGCAAAGGACTAGGAGCATACCTTGTCAGCTGCCATGCTTGACTGAGAGTGCTAAGTCAATCACATGTGATCATTAAACAAGTCCAGTGTGCATTAGTTAGCTACCACTGTATCTTGGGCTCCAGTTGTTGGGGCATTTGCAGTAGCTAATAGTATCTGGGTGCTTCAGGTCTCCTGTGGTACCTGTTAGCTTGGTTCAGAGTGAAGACTTGCTGTCTCTGGTGGCAGGCATGGACTGCAGATAAAGCACCAGCTGTGTGGTAGTCCTGTTTCTCTTCCTCCCTGCTACCTGCTCATGCTGTGGTGAAGTCCGTGTGTTCTCTGTGAGAACAAGAGCAGACAGCAGGAACAGATTTTTGTAACTATTACTATTACAAGAAAAGACTGAGAGGATATCTGATCAATGTCTATAAATACCTGAGGGGTGGGTTTCAAGTGGATGGGGCCAATCTCTTTTCGTTGGTGCACAGTAATAAGAGAATGAACAATGGATGTGAACTTGAACATAGAAGGTTTCATCTCAACATGTGGAAGAGTTTCTCTACTGTGAGGGTGATGGAGCACTGGAACAGGCTGTCCAGGGCTGTTGTGGAGGCTCCTTCTCAGGAGACTTTCAAAACCTGCCTGGATGCCTTCCTGTGTGGACTACCCTGGGTGATTCTGCTTTGGCAGGGGGGTTGGACTCGATGATCTCTGGAGGTCCCTTCCAACCTCTAACATTCTGTGATTTTGTGAGACCTTACAAACACCAAAGGTCTTTCCACATTCCACTTCTCTGCTGATGATGACTGCATGGTTGTTGGAAAGGAGCACAGACCACGGTTGCCATCATTATGTTGAGGCTCAGGGGTAACACAGAAGGTAAGGGAAAGCTACTTGCTAGATGATCTGCTGAGATCAAAGCAGCAGTCTTCTTAGTGTTTCTCTGGTGGGGCTGACAGTCTTCCTGCTAGTGCAAAGGTTCTCCCTCATGTTTTGATCAGACTTAAACACCACTGGCATCAAAATTTGTGCCTTTTTCCAGTGACCAAGTGGCTTCTTGACAATGGGCTGATCCTTGAGCTTAGATAGGGGTTAGTGATTATGGCCTAATATAGATGAGAAGGAGCAGAAATGATTTAAATAGAAGATTACCAGCAAGTTACTGCAGAGACTATACCCACTGCTTGCCCTCAAGACTTGTAGCTGTTCTGTAACAGCTGAAGTTGCAGTGACGTTTTAGTGCCTGTGGCAATTAGTGCCATAAGAACTTCTTGTTTCAGATGCAGACTTTGGATCTAAACCTCTGTCAGGCTGCAGTACCTCTGGGAAACAGTGTATGAATATGCTGAAAGCAACTGGGCTGTAGGAACTTCAGCAGAGCCTTCCACCTCAGCTGCAGGGTGGCTGCTCAATGCCTGCATGGGCAGTGGTCTCTTAGGGGATTGTCAGACTTCACAGAATCGCTGAGGCTGGAAAAGACCTCTGAGAACATCCAGGCCAGCCTAAAACCTAACACCACCACATCAGCTAAACCAAGCCACCATGTGCCACATCAAATCTTTTCTTAAAGACATTCAGGGATGGTGACTCCACCACCTCCCTGGGCAGTCCATTCCAGTGCCTGATCACCTTTCCATCAGAAAATGCTTCCTAATATCCAACCTAAACCTTCCCTGGCACAGCTTCAGGCCATGCCCTCTTGTCCTGTCACAAGTTGCCTGGGAGCAGAGCCTGACCCCCACCTGACTACAACTTCCTTTTAGGTAGTTGTAGAGAATGCTAAGGTCCCCTCTAAGTCTCTTCTTCTCCAGGCTGAACACTCCCAGCTCCCTCAGCCTCTCCTCATCACTTTCCCTCCAGCCCCCTCACCAGTCTCATCACTCCCCTCTGGATCTACTTCAGCACCTCAATATCCTTCTTGAAGTGAGAGGCCTAGAACTGCACACAGTGCTTGAGGTGAGGCCTCCCCAGTGCTTAGTACAAGGGCAGAAGTACATCCCTAGTCCTGCTGACCACACTATTCCTGACTTGAGATTACCTGCTCTGCAGCTCAGAGGCAATTCAGAGAGGCAAGGAAAGGAAGGGATGGTCTAAAAGTCTTTCCTCTCTCCTATTCTCCAGCCAGCCCATTTCTGTGCAGGGCTCTCCACAGATGAGAAGCTGAGGGTTTTTTTGAGGAGACAGACCTGCTGGCGTCGTTTCAGAAAGCGTTAAACATGAGAGAGCTTTTGAGATCCCTTGTGGAGAGCTGTAGGTGGAATCTCCTGGCAAGAGTTTAAAAAGTAAAAAAGACAAAAGGCAATGATGCTGACCTTGCTTCTCCCCCCCAAAACAACTTGGATGTTCACATTTTATCTTCCATTTTCAGATGGATGAACACTAATCCGGAGGTTATGTTGATAATGGTGGATGGGTTTATTTTTGGTACTTGCTAAGTGTTGTAATATCCTTCTGTTCTGTGATTTATGGTAAAAATAAAGCTGCTGATAGTTCTGAGAATGTGGGGGAGGTTTGGCTAACACAGTATTGGGGGAAAAAAAACAAATAGATAGGAAAAAATGACATTCTTTAGCAATGAGTTTATTTCTTTTGAGCTAGTGTTTCTAAGGCAGGTAATCAAATTATGTTATCTTGATTCAAAGAGCTATATTTAAAATGTTTTATTACTTTATTGGCTCCCTTTTTTCATAGAATCATCAGTCAGGGTTGGAAGTCACCACAAGGATCATCTAGTTCCAACCCCCTTGCCATGGGCAGGGACACCTACCCTAGATCAGGCTGACCAGAGCCTCATCCAGCCTGGCCTTAAACACCTCCAGGAGTGAGACCTCAACCACCTCCCTGGGCAACCCATTCCAGGCTCTCACCACTCTCACGCTGAAGAACTTCCTCCTCACATCCAGTCTGAATCTCTTCACCTCCAGCTTTGCTCTATTCCCCCTAGTCCTGCCACTACCTGATAGCCTAAAATGTCCCTCCCCAGTTTTTTTTGTAGCCCCCTTCAGATACTGGGAGGCCACAAGAAGGTCACCTGGGAGCCTCCTCTTCTCCAGACTGAACAGTGCCAACTCTTTCAGTCTGTCCTCACAGCAGAGGTTCTCCAGCCTTCTGAGCATCCTCGTGGCCCTTCGCTGGACACACTCCAGCATCTCCACATCCCTCTTGTCCCAGGGGCTCCAGAACTGGATGCAGTACTCCAGGTGGGGTCTCAGCAGAGCAGAGTAGAGGAGGAGAATCACCTCCCTTGCTCTGCTGGCCACACTTCTCCTGATGCAGCCCAGGACTTGAAAGACAGAGGCCATCATCTTAAAGAATCCTACCATTGCCTTATTTGCAGATTAGCTTCTTGGATTCCCAACTGTATGTATTTTGCATTAAATAACTTAATTTATTAAGGAAGCAAGAAATTAATTATTCCGTTACCGTGGACCAGGCACCAAACATCCAGGTATATTAGATGAAGCATGAAGCTGATCAATAAAAATCTATTTCATCAGCATTTCTTAGCAGTGAACTAGCTTCTTGGGAACGAGTAAAAGTGCACACACACAAACCCCTCTCTCCTCAAAATGTTTTCAGATGATGTGACTGAAACACAAATGTCCTGTGCAGTAAATCTAAGTATCATCAGGGAATTTGTTATGTATGAAATGCAATTAGCATTTCATTCCTGGAAAGAAGCTATGTGTGTGTTTGTTTGTATTATGTATGTCTGAGTGAGATGTATGGATCCCAGGAGTAAGAAACACATTATTGCAATGCACATGCAGAAAAATGTTGTGTATCTTAGCATTAAAGCTGTGGTGAACACTGGCAATGGTCCAGGATCCAAACTGCCATGGTTTGTATGTGTCTGCCTCTTTCCTTCTTAAAGATCCTTGAAATCTTTGCCCTAGAGCAGGCTCTCCAGATAGCTTAGAGAGGGTGCTGCCAGACTTCTCTCACAGTGGACATATTAGAGGCCATGTGAAGTACAAGAAGTCTTTTCATTTGGAGTTTACATGCAGAGTGATTACTAAACATAAACACTTTGCTTGTTTTACTTGGCAGGAAGGGGGCAGTCAAAAATATTCCTGTTGCAGTTGATGGAATGGATTGTGTCTTACTGTGAGCTGTGTAAGAAGAACGACGGATGCCTATTTTGGGGTGCAAACAATAGACTATAATGACCCTGTCACCTTAACATCAGTGTGCTCAATGTTTCTCCATTTGGGTTATAAATACAGAAGCATCAGGCCATTGCTTGCTGTTGTAAGTGTCCACAAAGCAATGATTGTGCTGGGCAGCAGTGTAATCGTTGTGTGTTTGTTTGCATATTTTGTTTAATAATCTTCAGTTTGGGTTCCTCAGGCTGAGTTCTGCACTCTTCTAGACAAGTCTCAGACTGTCAGTTTTTGACAGATGCTGAATGTGGTTTGCATGGTGTATTGAGATGAAGGAGATGACAGTGCTCTTATTCCAGTGGCTTCAGTGGAGTTCCTTTCCATTTACACCTTAATAATGAAGATCAGTCAGGCCATTGATGTTCTGAGCCCCATTTTTATCTTTCTCTTGACTAGGACCCATCTAATGATAATCAGCTGCTTGTAAAAATTCAAGGCAGCCAAAGTATGTATTGCTTAGTGGTTTAGGAGTCTCTCCTGTCTTGGAATAGTTTTATTTTGAGAATAAAATAATTTTAATGCAATTTGCAAAATTTTGCTGATGATCTCTGGCTTGTGTTACTGGTATACTCTTTTCCAGACTGAGATCTCCTAGGTAGTCCTAGAAGATGTTACAACAGAAGAAGAATCTTCATCCCCCTGTCTATGAACCTCTGAAAACTACACAGATCTACAGAGATGAAGGAAGCAAAAGGAAGTTAAACTCCATGCAGGTTTAAGTCCCTATTCAGCCAAACATTTCTGCATGTGTACGACTACAACCATGGGTTTATCCATTCTTTAGCCAACAAGTCACTGAAGTGCATAACGAAGCCTCGCTGCATTACCATAAGAAGTAAGTGTGGGCATAGTGCTTTGCTGATTTGGAGGCTGTTCCATACATAAGTGCCAGAGTCTGATAGCGCTGTGTGTGTGACTTTCTGTCGTGGTAGTGTGGTATAAAGCCACAGATTTCACAGGGTGAATCATCAGTATCACCACAGCAACAAACTTCTTAATACTGAAAAGCTTTGTCTCTTGTGAGACAGAATCTCTTGGTACACAGCCCTGGTAAGAGCGTTACGGTTTTTATTGGAACAAAGCAAGCAGGAAAGCCTGCACGTGTTGAAGTCCAACCAGCAGCCCTGCTTGCTTTCTGTGGGAGATCTCATAGACTTCACATCCTGTAGCTGCCTTCCAGATACTGTCATGGTGCAGTTGTAGAGTCAAAGAATGGTTCAGGTTGGAAGACACCTCAAAGCTTATCCAATTCCAACCCCCTACCACAGGCAGGGACACCTCCCACTAGAACAGGTCGCTCAAAACCTCATCCAACCTGGCCTTGAACACCTCTAGGGAGGGAGCAGCCGCAACCTCCCTGGGTAACCTGTGCCAGTGTTTCACCACCCTCACTGTAAAGAACGTCTTCCTAACATCCAGTTTAAATCTCTCCTCTTCCAGTTGGAACCCACTACCCCTCATCCTGTCATTACAAGACCTTGTAAATGTCCCTCCCCAGCCTTCCTGTAGGTCTCCTTCATATACTGGAAGGCCACTCCAAGGTCTCCTTGAAGCCTTCTCTTCTGCAGTCATACAGATACGGAAAGCTGCATCCATCCCCATGCTGATGGACATGTGAGGAGAGGGAACACTGAACCTTCTGCTGCTCCCTGACACCCACCCATCCAGAAAGGCTCATAAGGCCTTGAACCTACAAGCATTGGTGTATCAACACCAGCTACATCTGGCTGCGCCAGGTAGGGCCATCCAGGAAACGGAATTATTTCCTATACCGGCTTCTCAAGGAGTGAGATTCAGTGCCTGAATTAATTAAAACCATGTAAACCAGTCAGGGGAAGGACTCTTCTTCCTGTGTGAGTCTTCCATCTGGAGAGTTTGCTCACTGAAGCAGGCATTTGGAATACCTTTTTAATTTTTTTTTTTTTTTAAATAGCAGCATAAATTAGTTATTTTGAGAGAACACAAATGTTCAAACATTTTTTTACCCATTTGAATGATCATATCAGAAACTGAGGCTGGTATCCCTTCCAGTCTCCTGCAGGGCAATGAATTAATGAGACTGAGGCTGGTATCCCTTCCAGTCTCCAGAAGGGCCATGAATGAAACTGAGGCTAGTATCCCTTCCAGTCTCCTGCAGGGCAATGAATTAATGAAACTGAGGCTGGTATCCCTTCCAGTCTCCTGCAGGGCAATGAATTAATGAAACCGAGGCTGGTATCCCTTCCAGTCTCCTGCAGGGCAATGAATTAATGAAACTGAGGCTGTTATCCCTTCTAGTCTCCTGCAGGGGAATGAGTTAATTTGATGTTGTCCTGTTCTCCTCACAAGTGTAGGTACAAATGTTTCTGTGGGGAGTCTAAAAAGAAAAGATACTTTTTGATTCTGTGCGTAATGATCTGCAGTAAGTCTGAGGCTTCTTATGGGAGATAGTTTGTCCAACCTCTGTCAGTTGTGTGGTATTTACCACTTTGCTCAACTCTCAAAACAGGGCCTAGGATCTTGTTTTCAACTTGGTACTTTAAAGTGATTTAATAATCATGATGAGTAAAATGTTTTATGAGGCTTTTTTAGCTTCTGTATGTTTTTCTTGATACGGATGAAGGCACTCAAAGTAGAATTCAGAGCAAGGGTCAGAAGAGAGGTTACAATGAGATGACCATCATGGGAGTCCTTTCTTTCCCCAGCAGTATTTATTTTGGTAATAGAGCTCTTGATGGTGGCAGAGAAAAGATTTATGGCGGCTTGTGAGCAGGAAAGCATTGCAGGTATAGTGAGACTGGACACCCATATGAAGAATTAGTCAATATTCTGTTATTTGCTGTGATAATTATAGGAGTTTTGTTTGTTCTGTTTATTGTTGTTTGGTTGGTTGTGGTTTTGATTTTTTTTTTTTTTTAATTCCTAGAAAACAGCAGGAGGAAGAGAGTATTAAAAACTACTGAAAATGATAGTGTAGTGACTGTTCCTCAGTTGTTGGCTCTTGCAACTGTGTGCCTTGTGTTGCTTTCTACCTTGACACATTTGTTTGGAGCTAGTAGAGGCACTTCTAAATTAGAAAAAAAGAAAAAAAATAGCAAAGACAAACCAGAAATTTGTTATTGAACGGGGGGGAGAGAAGACAAATGTCTGGCCAGCTCGTCTCTGTCTTTGCCTAATGACAGTCTTTGTCCCAGTGGTTATCTTGTGGATCTGACTAGGCTCATTTCCCAAAATTTATATCCATCTGTAATCAGAAGTTAATGTGGTAGAGTAATTCCAGTCCTGAATCTGTGTTCTCTCTCTCTTAATTAAATTACTTCTGTCCTTTCTGCAGGAAGTAAGTGCTATTTTGTGGGTGTCTCCATCGAGAATAAGCAGCTTCCTTTCCAAATGAATATAGTTCAGTTTAATGGCTTGTGTGTAGATCAGCCTCTGTTAAACTAAGATTTTGTGCCAGGAGAGTGCCAGCTAGTGCTGAGAAGCCTCTCAAAATGCTGTGCCCAACTCTTCTAAATGTACTGGTTTTAATATGATATGGTCTTTGGAGTTTACTAACTTCACAGGCTTCAGCTAGCTTTGGCTGGGCAGTACTTTCACAATGCAAGTGTTATGTGTCAGCTCTCCATTTTAGCTCTGGCAATGAGATTTTTATCCAATTTGAGAATTCTAAAAGTTTGCTTACTGACTATATTTATAGTTGATATTTTGAGTTTTTTAAGAGCTGGATGTGTTACACAATATGCTTGCCCTCCATCATTAAGTATTTGTAACGTTTGCTATCTGGCATAGCTATTTTTTAAATGGGTTAAAAAAAGAGAACACTTTCAGTCCTGAGAACGCTCTCAGGAAATAAAGGGTGGGAAAAGCTGCGTGGCACAAATCTGTAAATGGAAAAATGCACAGGAGAATTGGTGAACACAAAAGAAGATGCTTTCCTCTGATCATGCAGCCTGGAGCTTGTTACTCTGCAAAGCAACCGATGTGTTAGGTGTACAGCTGGAGAGCCACACTTCTATTCTAGCTTTTGACCATTTGAAGCAGTTAAGACCCTTACAACTGCTGGTTTGTGAAGATGTAGATGACTTTTTTTGTCTTGCGTTAGCCGTGACATTTGTAGCTCAGCAATACTTAACTGCTGCATAAACTCTTGGAGCTTTCAGTTCTCCTTTGATGAACACATTATAGAATCATAGAATGGTAAGGTTGGAAGGGACCTCAAGGATCATCTAGTTCCAACCCCCTGCCATAGGCAGGGACACCTCCCACTAGCACAGGTTACTCAAGGCCTCGTCCAACCTGACCTTGAACCCCTCCAGGGAGGGAGCAGCCACAACCTCCCTGGGCAACCTGTTCCAGTGTCTCACCACCCTCACTGTAAAGAACTTCCTCCTAACATCGAGTCTAAATCTTCCCTCTGCCAGTTTAAACCCATTGCCTCTAGTCCTGTCATTGCAAGGCCTTATAAATATAGTCATGTTTTTGGAAGCAGGACTTTCCAGTCACAGTGTAGGGGCTGCTGCATAGAATCATAGAATGGTAAGGTTGGAAGGGACCTCAAGGATCATCTAGTTCCAACCCCCTGCCATAGGCAGGGACACCTCCCACTAGCACAGGTCACTCAAGGCCTCCTCCAACCTGGCCTTGAACACTTCTAGGGAGGGAGCAGCCACAGCCTCCCTGGGCAACCTGTGCCAGTGTCTCACCACCCTCACTGGAAAGAGCTTCCTCCTAACATCCAGTCTAAATCTCCCCTCTGCCAGTTCAAACCCATTGCCCCTTGTCCTGTCATTACAAGACCTTGTCAATAGTCCCTCCCCAGCCTTCCTGTAGGCCCCCTTCAGATCCTGGCCTGAAATTCACATTTCTAGGTATATTCCTGGAGATGAGGCAAATATAATAGAACATTATGGATTTCTTTTCAGTTCACATGATTAATTCCTTTTCATGATATGGATATGACCCAAAATTTATCATTTTCAATTGATGAGGTCAGTAATGGCCTTCTCTCCAGCAGTGATACGTTGAGCTTGACAGACAGCAGCCTTTTACTATTTATGTCATCTAAATTGCTATTTATGTGGGGAAAAGTCATTGGAATTAGCTGGATTCAGCACTGAAGACACTAGAGGAAAAATAAACTTCTGAGTACCTTCTGCATCTAACCAGCAGAGATGTGTTATTCCTTGCCTACACTAATATATCATGAGATATTCTTTGCTCTCCACAAGCTAATACATTGTGCTATCAAGGGAATGCAAATATGACCTGGAGTCTTTGATATCCCTTCATATTGAGGGCTAGAAAAGACATGAGTTCATTATTTAGTATGAGGATTCAGAAACAGTTTCATACTTAATGGCAGCTATTGATTTACTAAGTTCTTTATTCTGTCCTGAGGAGTTGAAAAGAGGAGAGCTTTTGCTCATGTGTATCAGCAAACACAATTTTCAAATCTCAGGCACAACTAAAGGTACATCCCTGAATCAGCATAATCTGATTGGTAGTCTTTGGTCTACTTCTGCTGCTTGCTTTCTGTTTTCATAAGAGGAATCAGAGATGGGGATTAGTACCTCCTGGACATAGAATTATGGAATGGTTGGGGCTGGAAGGGACCTCCAAAGCTCATCCAGTCCAGCCTCCTCTGCAGTCAGCAGGGACATCCTCAACTAGATCAGCCTACCCAGAACCCTATCGAGCCTCACTTTGAATATCTCCAAGGATGGGGCCCCAACCACCTCCATGGGCAACCTGTTCCAGTGTTCCACCACCCTCATGGTAAAGAACCTGTTCCTAACATCCAATCTAAATTGGTTCTTCTCTAGTTTGAAGCCATTGTTCCTTGTCCTGTCACTGCAGGTCTTTGTAAACATCCTTCATGTAGACTCCCTTCAGATACTGGCAGGCTGCTATTAGGTCTCCCTGGAGCCTCCTCTTCCCCAGGCTGAACACCCCCAGCTCCCTCAGCCTGTCCTCATAGCAGAGATGCTCCAAGCCCCTGATCATTTTCATGGCCCTAAGAAAAGGCACTCAGATGTGTCACTCCTGTGTCAGCCTGGCCTGTGAGAAGATCCTCAAATCTGAGATGTGTAGTCCCTTTTATATATGAGATTTGATCACTTCCACTTCACTATCAGATGACCTGACCTGCATGAGTGCAAAGCATCTGTAGCCTCTGATAACTTTTATAAGTTTCATGGTGTTCAGGATTTGGAAATTAGTTACTCAGAAGTTTTCCAGCTTTAGCATGAAGCTTTTAGTATTTTGGCTTTCTTTCAGTGGAGTTAGACTCAAAGCTCTCCAGAGGTCCTTTCCAACCTGTGATGCTGTGACTTGATATTAGGCTTCAGTGCAGTTTTCTGGAATAGTCTTTGAGATCCATCATCATCTTTTTATCGGCTCCTACCTCCCCTCACTCCTCCATTTCCTCTCCTGAGCAGTTTCAGTGGCTCTATGATATTTGATCTCTATCTGTGTAGAGGCTGAGGACATTTTATTCAGGTAATGATAATTTTTAAGTGGTTGTGTGTTTTTTTCCTTCTTATTATGTAGATGACTTGCACAACTAACAGTTTTTCTGATACTGTGGGAATTTCTGTTTGCAAGGGCACCTTTCCATAGACAGATGAGCTGGTTCAATCTTTTAAAGGGGAGAGCACAGGATTGTAATATGTAAATTTGCTAATGCAGCATTTAGGTTGTAATAGAGCAGGCTTGGCCTGATTAATTGAAGTAGGAGATTTCAACTGTTCTTTATATGTGCTAAAGTTAAATATTCCTTATCTTTTGACATGTTGGTAATCAGAGTGACAAGTCATTTAATTGATAGAAAATGTTAATTGTTTGAACAAGTAATTTAGGGTGCTCTTTCATGCTCTTTACCAAAATAGGCTGGATATTAGGAGGAAGTTCTTCACAGAGAGAGTGATTTGGAATGGGCTGTCCAGGGAGGTGGTGGAGTCGCTGTCCCTGGAGGTGTTCAAGAAAAGACTGGATGGGGCACTTAGTGCCATGGTCTGGTTGATTGGATAGTGCTGGGTGATAGGTTGGACTGGATGAGCTTGGAGGTCTCTTCCAACCTGGTCAATTCTATGAAATACGTTAATCAGATTCTGTATGAGCTTTACCAAACAGTTGCATACCTTTCACTGAGTGTTGATGGTTCTCTCTAGCTTTGCTTAACTTGTTGAAAGGATTTGTTATGCACCTGAACTCTATAAGCCTCACTGGGAAATTGGTCCATTCTTGGAAGGCACTTTTAATTTACTAGGCAGCCTGGTGTATTGCAGGGAAGAAAACTTCAAGATGTCTAGGAAGGCTTTGGTGTGTATTGAACAAGTACATGATTTGTGTATTGCAGAAAGAGAGGAACTGATTTATCTTCTGATCTCTTAGCTCTACAAAACCTTGCAGTATGTTAACAAGGTTGGGATATTGTTGCTAGCACACACTGAAGGAAAGCCAAGCTCTGCTTGTATTTTCCTCAATTCTAGAAAGCAGGTTTTTAATTATTTCAATTGAATTATTTGGTTTGTATAATTCCATAATGCCTCGATAATGCTGAGTCCTGTGCTGCACACCTGCAACCGCAACTTCACGTAACAGCTCAGTGTTTGGGAGGAAGAGAAAATAGTAGAGTTAAAAAAAGAGTGGGATTTAA
Organism: Ramphastos sulfuratus; assembly: GCA_013399055.1. NCBI lineage: Eukaryota > Metazoa > Chordata > Aves > Piciformes > Ramphastidae > Ramphastos > Ramphastos sulfuratus. Next base: position 321,903 of record WBNM01046176.1, on the reverse strand, counting down.
ACTTGCTTGTTTCACCTGCTGGTTGCACCAAGTGTGCTTGTTCTCTAATGCATTCATGTCTTGTGCATTTTGCTAACAGCCTCAGATAGACATAATAACATTCTGAAAGCATAAATTATCAATTCCCACAGTAATAGCTCTTTGGGACATGTCATATTGCTTGCTCTCAAGCTGGGAGTGCTGGCTGCACTTGTGGCAAGCATGCAGCTGCTTCCCACACCGTTTCGTGTCTGTGGTTTGTGGCATTTGGGATCTGGTGTCACAGAATCACAGAACCTCAGAGGTTGGAAGGGACCTCGACTCCAACCCCTCTGCTGAGGCAGGATCATCCAGGGTGGTTCACACAGGAATGCATCCAGGCAGGTTTTGAAAGGCTCCAGAGAAGGAGACCCCACCACCTCTCTGGGCAGTCTGTTTCAGAGCTCTGTCAACCTCACTGTTAAGAAGTTTCTCCTCATGTTGAGGTGAAACCTTCCATGTGCCAGTTTGTAGCTGTTGCTCCTTGTCTTACTGCTGCTGACCAGTGAAAAGAGATTGGCCCCAGCCACTTGACATCCACCCCTCAGATATTTATAGACTTTGATCAGATCTCCTCTCAGTCTTCTCCAGCCAAATGTGAAAGCATACAGCCAAAGAGGAAGTGATCCTTAAGAGTTATCTTTTTTCTTTAATAACATTGATGACTTTCAGTGGTGCCTGCTAATTCAGAATACTCTTCCTCTTCCAGGGACAGAACAGTGCAATTGCCATAGTGCTGCTGCTGGCTTTGCTGACAGGGCTGGTAGATCTGTGGGGGTTGTGGTTGGAAATGCAGCTTTTGCCTTGGACGGAGAGAAAGAAATTGTACTTCTTAGTGGAGAGACCAGATAGCTGCCCAGAATGAAAATCTTTAAAGTGGGGGGCAGGCAAATTTTCTTCTGAGTCACAGACTTTAATGTAGATACTGATTTAATTTTTCCTTTTTTTTTTTTTCCCCCCTGGCTGTCTCTACTAATTGTCTGATAGAGAACTACTCAGCCACAAGGCCAGGCTGTTGCTTTCTAGACTTAAGATAGTTACATTGTTGGAACCTAAATCATTGTTAGGATGATCAGTTTTCTGCAAGCAAAGGGATCATACTGTATGTAATAATGACTTGGTGTATATGTAGCTTGTTGAAGTGATTAGAAAAATGATGGCATCAGCCTTTTTATTACAGCAGTTGGATTAATTGGGGCTTGTTTGCAATATTATCTCGGATCAAGCAGCTGTTAGGGGAGCTTTTCTTGTTGCTGTTTACAAGGAGCATGCTCCTGTACTTGTTTATTTTCCAGTCCATGGGGAAAAGGATGAGAACATAAAGCTACTAAGTGGCCAGAACTGATACCAGTCTGTTAGAGCTTTCATGGTTCATATTTCTTTACTGTACTCCAAGTAGTTGATGCAAGCTACCCATGGAAGCATACATAAACCATATGCCTCCCATGCTATAGTGGATGCTACTGTTTACGTTCGCCTTTCCCAGGTCATCCCATGGGATCTGAGTCCATAGTCTTCTCCCATGTTGAACAGTCCTTCCATGGCCATGGTCTTGGTGTGGCAGAACCTTCTGTGGAAGTACAACCTTGTGTGGAGGAGAACCAGCAGACTCGGGTTGTGATTTCTGTTTTGACTTCTCAAGTGCATGGATTTCTGATGCTTTTTGATCAAAAGCAGTAGAAATAAATACACACATGCCAGCATGAAGACCTGGAGACACCACACTACTCCTCCTTTGGGCATATATGATTTGAGTGGTAGAATTTTTCACGCTTATTTGCGTTTTTTTGGGGTTGTTGTTTGTTTGTCATTGGCTTTATTTTTTAACTTACATTCTTAAATACATACAATTTCATTTTCAAAGGCACCAAAACATGGATTTCCTGACATCAGACGCTGCATGCTTTCAAAGGTAGAAAGGTAGAGATTTAGAAATCTAATTTGGTTTCCAACTAAGTATGAGGCTCAAGATGTTTATTAAGCTATATTTTAAAAATAAGTGTATTAGTAGGTATTTCCATCAAGATGATGATTCCTTTACATTCACATGAATGAAACATCATTTTTTTCCCCTGCTTGTGGTGGTGATTTGTATTAATGTTTCACATAGAAAAAGTTTTCCCTAAAATGTAGTTTGTGTTTGGAGTTAAACAGCAGACTTTGGCAAATTTGTTTTGACAAGGACTTTGATATTTGGCATCCAGCCACAGAAAGTACACAATCCTTGCTGCTTCTCTCAGTGCTGCGTCGTTCCTCGAGAGCAGAGCTGTCGTGCAAGATCATGGAAAAAATGGGGTTGTTGAGGAAGCTTGAATGAAGGCTCTGCAAATTTTAAGATAAGGCTTTAAAGTATTTTTGAAATAAAAAAATGTACTGGCAAGACCCCATTTTGAGTGTCCCGGAAGGATATGGACGTGCTGTGTGGGAGAAGGGCTACGAGGACAATTAGAGGGCTGGAACACCTCTCTTATGGACACAGACTAAGAGAGTTGGGGTTGTTTAGTTTGGAGAGGAGAAGGCTTCAAGGAGACCTTGTTGTGGCCTTCCAGTATCTGAAAGGAGCCTACAAGAAAGTTGGGGAGGGACTTTTTAGGGTGTCAGGTAGTGATAGGACTGAGGGGATGAAGCAAAACTGGAAGTGGGGAGATTCAGATTGCATGTTAGGAAGAAGTTCTTCACTGTGAGGATGGTGAGACACTGGAACAGGTTGCTCAGGGAGGTGGGGGAAGCATCATCCCTGGAAGTTATTAAGGCCAGGCTGTTGTGGCTCAGAGCAACCTGATCTAGTGTGAGGTGTCCCTACCCATGGCATGGGGGTTGGAACTGGGTGATCCTTGAGGTCTCTTCTGGCCCTGACAATTCTGTGATTCTATGGGACGTGTTTGTGTTGACTCCTGTTTGCCACAAGTGTCTTCATAGTCATATACTTGGTGCTGAATGTAGACGGATGGGGCAGTATCAGATCTATATGGAGACCATAGGCCACTGACGACTTTGCTTGAAAAAAAATGTCCCACAGTTGGTATTACTGATTAGAACTAAGAGGCTTCCCTTAACAGTTACAGCACTCAGAGGAAGAAAGGTGAATTTAAAAGTATCATGGACCCAACATCTCAAACTGTATTAGGGTTAATACAGCATCTGTATGACCTTAAAATTTGTTTTGCTAGTAGTGGGGAGCTGCTTTCTTCATTGCTCGCAACTCATAAGTGATCCACAGCTGTGCTGTGTGAAAATCAATAGAGTAATCCAGCCCTGGGGTCCTAAGGTGTAGCAGCAGTGGCCATTACGCTGTGACAATGGACTTCTGAAGTGTGTAGTATGGCTTCATTACAGTGAATAACTTTCATGTACCATCAGTTTTCTGAGGCTTCTGTGATCAGGGCCGAGCTGGAGCATAGGTCTTAAATCAAGAGAGCTGCTCTGTCCCAGCAAATGGATCTTAATGGTGGCAGCTGGAGTGGCAATGAAAATCTGCTACACCTATTGCTTTGGTGTAGCAGAGCTTTGCATACCACAGAGGTTTGCCTTCAGATGAGATGGGGGATGAGGATTAGTTTAAGGCAGACAGCAGATGTTTAAAGAAAATGAGGCACCATACTTCAGGGGAACAGCAGAGATTTCAGATTACTTTGCACTGCCTTTGTTACTTTTTTTTTTTATTGTAGACATTTGCAAAGATTACCTTGGATGTGTGTGTGCCAATAAAGAAACCTATTGTTTAGGCAAACTGAGAGTCTAGCCTGCACATTTATCTGAGGTGAAGCTATTTAAGCTGTTAAGGAAATGAAAATATCATGGTAGAAATAAGCCCATATAGATATGGCTGTTGTTGTATTTGGTCTTCTGCCAGACACAGCCCTTGCAGTTGTACTGTTTTGCTGTCTGTAAGATAGAGATGGAGCCACTGAGACAGTCGTCCAGAGTTGGAGGTTACTTAAATCAGAATTCAGGATTGCCTGTTGAGGCTTGCAGTTGTAGGGGACTGCACCTTCATCGATCAGATCAAGATGGATGGCTGCAAAATTAGATCTCCATCCTGTGAAGGATGCAAGCAGAGGAATTCTGCTGTTTGGCCACGCTGCTCCAGCTGTAGCCCCAGGGCTGCTGCTGCTGCCATCCCAGTGGTCTCTCTTTTGGCTGAAGCAGAGCTGCCTCACCCTTGAAGAATTTAAGATGAAGGAATGTGTATTCTAGCCTGAAGAAAAGAAGTGTTTCTAGCTGCCAGTGCAGTGTGTGTAGTGGGCCTGTTCAGCTCGAAGTTAGCTTTGGGTGCATGCGGGAATTGAAAAGGTCAGTCTCCTGCAAAGTAACCAACAAGACAACGATAAGTTGCTCAGGCATCACTTTGTTTCTCTGAAGTGTAATCTATCAATCATTTCTCAGCCTCTTTCTTTGCTGTCCCAAGATGATAGCAAATTAACTGTAGGTCTGTACATCAAAGTTTAGTGCATCTATGTTCTCTGTGAGAACAGGTTTGGAAACTGAAATTCTAGTGAGCACTTACCTTCATCCCTAACGCTTTGTGTCTTTTTGAAGTCATGAATGAGAATTAAACTTGATTTTTCAAGTGGACTTTTAAAAAAATAACAATTATTAACAAAGATGACTCTTAAGTAAGCTTTTCTCACTAAGACCCCAAACCTCTTTGCTGCTCAGGCTTCTCTAGCAAGTTGTCCTTATCAATGGGAAGAAGTTTTCTGTGGAATTGATTCGCTCTAAAATGTAGCAGGAGCCTCCAAAAGAGGTAAAAATGCAGCACTGTTTGCCATGTTTCAAAGGACAACAGGCAAGCTCCCATGAGTTTGTGCATCACTGCAGCAAACTAGGATCTTCTCTGCATGTGCACTTAGTGTAGGATTGACCTGCCACTTAAAAGAGGATGGTTGTAGTTTCATGGCAAAGTGAGCCTGAAAAATCCTATTCTTTACTGCTTAAACTGATCAGAAGATGAGCACCTTTTACAGGACATTTTGTAAATCCAGTTCTGCAAATATAAATGTCTAGGTCAGAAGCTAGAGGTGCTGTCACCTGCTTTTACAAAGCTACAGTATCTTTGGGCAGTCTTTTGTAAAGCTGTATTGCTATAAGGAATCCAACTGGTATCTAAAATACTCATTGGATTTAACATGCAAAATTCAACTTAGAATCATAGACTCACAGAATGGTTTGGGTTGCAATGGACCTCCAAAAGTCACCTAGTCCAAGCTCCCTGCAGTCAGCAGGGACATCTTCCACTAGACAGGTTACCCAGAGCCTTGACAGACCTGATTTTGAGTATCTCCATGAATGGGGCCTCAGCTGCCTCTCTGTGCATCCTACTCCAGTGTTTCACCATCCTCATGATTCCTAACATCCAATCTAAATCTGCACTTCTCTGGTTTCAAACCATTGCACCACTGTAGAAAGGCACTAGGTTGGTCAGGCAGGACATGCCCTTGGTGAGCCTTGCTGGCTGTCTCCAATCACCTCCCCGTCCTCCATGTGTTCCAGTATAGCTGTGAGGAACATCTGTTCCATGACCTTCCCAGACACAGAGGCTGACAGGTCAGTAGTTTACAGGGTCCTCTTTTTTACCCTTTTTATAGATGGGTGCAATGTTTCCCTTCATCCAGACTCCATGGACTTCACCTGACTGCCAGCACTTTTCAAATATTGTGGAGAGTGGCTCTTAGCGATGCTGTTCCCCGGATCTTGTGTCAGCTGCTCCCAAAAGAGTGATAAACTTCCAGCAGGTTAGCTGAAGATTGTCACCTTGGGCCTACAACTTCACTTAGGCTCATACCAACATTTTGAGGAAAAGTGAAGAAAACACTCTGTGTTCTCTTTACCCAGTTCACCTGTCTTGTGAGCTCTTCTCATTTACTTGACTCCTTCATTACACTGTCAAATTGAGCTTCACTGTCTGTCATTTAGCAGTGCAGGGCACCTAGCTGCGTGCTCTCCCTCTGCCGTGCAGTGGTGACACTGTGGCTGCTGCTATGTTCTGTGTTGGGGGCATCCAGCAGAGGAGCTGCTGGAAGGTGTGAAGTGGCAAGACCAGAAATGATGTTAACTGCATGAAGCCAAGGCTTGGGTACAATGGCTTTGCCAGGCTTGTACAGAAACAAGACACCAAATGCATACTTGTTAGAACAGAAAACCTGCCTGCCTGAGAGGAGCATCTTTGAACTGAAGGGCTCTTTGGGGCTGTATATACTTTGCTGGACAGAACACCTTCTTTTGCTCTCATTAAGTGATACTTGTTGCTCTGGAAGTCAGTTTAATCACAGAATTAACCAGGTTGGAAAAGACCTCTAGGATCATCAAGTCTAACCTATAACCTAACCTTTCTAATTAACTAAACCGTGGCACTAAGTGCCTCATCCAGCCTCCTCTTAAATACCTCCAGGGACAGCGACTCCACCACTTAGGCAGCCCATTCCAGTGCCAATCACTCTTTCTGTGAAGAACTTCCTAATGTCCAGTCTAGCCTGGCTCAATTTGAGACTGTGTCCTCTTGTTCTGAATGAATCATCTGGGACAGATTCAGAAGATGAATCCTGATGATATCAATATACATGCATTTAAGTTCCTGTTTAGATGGTTGTGGTTTGTTTTTGGTTTTTTTTTTTCTCTGACTTCAACAAAAGAAGGTTTTTACAGAGTGTGTAGGTACATACATGTTCAGGCAGAGACTTTGTGAACAACCTTTTCTTAGCCTGCAGTTACTACAGGTGCCTAAAATGTACTCTGTGGCTTTTGTGCTTTAGATAGTCCTTCAGTAAAATCAAAACGTAATTAGGATCAATTCACTAATGGAAAACATGTGGCAGCTGGACAGTGTGCTGAGGACAAAATGTAGTTTGCAAGAATCCAAGAAATACAAGAAATGTGAAATTCTCATAATGCTTTTATAAGACCAGTGTGAAACACATAGGTCTGACAGTGGAGGCAGTAAGGAAGAAATTGTTCCACACACCCTCTAAAGAAAAAAATGTTCCCTTAACGGCAGAACTCTTGGGTCCTTCTTTACAGAAAGCAGGCTGACAGCATTTGCAGGTTAGATGAAATGAATTAGCAAACAAGTAATTATATTTGCATGTAACCTTGTTAAGATAATAACCTGCCCATCTTAAACCTGTCACAGCAGACATCTTTAATCTTTGTGACGCATGGAGCGGTATATTGTGTTTGACAGCTTCTCAAGGAAGAAGGACGAGAGCCTGCAATTGGAATGTTGCCATTGGATAATAGTGATGAGCATTACTCATCTTCAAAGGGTTTTCAGCCTCTCTAGCTAATCCACACATCCGCTGAGTGGGGAAGGTAGGTTCTATCCCTGTTTTACAGGCAAGGAAACTGGGATGGNTCCCAAACCATCACAAGGAGTCACTGTACAATAACTCAAAGAGCTTAGATGGTAGTGATGCTGTGTAAAAACAAACCTAACTTCATTTAGACACTCAAAGTGAAGTCAGTTGTTTAGGTTTAGATTATGTATGTCAGTTGTTCTGGTATTTGACCCTTTAATATAAAGTCAGCCTTATGTACTACTAATATAATGAATTTTCTCAATTAATAATCACATTAATGCTGAGTGCAATAACCTTTACCAGTGAAATGTGCGGTTTTGAACACTTGGAAGTGAAGATCTGACTTAGAACACTTGAAAATCAAGATCTAATCTTGAAAGACTTTTAGATAGAGAACCTGCTTTGCAATTAGTAAATCCTCAAACTCAGAAAACATCTTCCTCTCCTGGATTGATTGCTTTTGGTGATGAACAAGTAGGTGGTTTGAAAATAACATTTCCTTTTGGTTTTAGGTCTGTAGCTTATGTTACTGAAGTGGAAAACACTTTAAAACATAGTTTGTGTACTAGTGTTTGTGCTTGGATTCTTGGAAGTTACTTTTTGTACACTAGCTGAGTCAAAACCACAACAAATCACTTTCTTATAAACAGCAAAAGATGAGTCAGCTGTAGCATTTTTTTTCCACCCCTGTGTGATTCCATTGTCCCAAGGACTCAGGAATATCAAATACACATTAGTAATTTTTACTAAAAGTTTTCATGAAAAGAAACCACTATTTTTTTTCCTCATTTTGTATTTAGTGAAGCGTCCCTAATCCCAGCAGATTTTAATGCATAGATGAGCCATAAACTGAACCATTCCACCTCCGGTTGGAAGCCAGCAGATGAACTTTATGCAGCTGGGGAACAGATAGTAAAACAGCCTGACTGATCACAGGATGTTAGGAGTTGGAAGGGACCTCCACAGATCATCGAGGCCAACGTCCCTGCCAGAGCAGGACCATAGAATGTAGGGCAGGTTGCACAGGAACACATCCAGACAGGGCTGGCTCTAGAGAAGGAGACTCCATAACCTCTCTGGGCAGCCTGTGCCAGTGCTCTGGGACCCTTACACTCAAGAAATTCTTCCTCATGTTGAGTTGGAACTTCTGTGCTGTAGTTTATATCCATTATCCCTTGTCCTGTCATGGGGTGCAACTGAGCAGAGCCTGTCCCATCCCTCTTGACCCTCAGCACTCAGATATTTATAAATATTGATTAGATTCCCTCTAAGTCTTCTCTTCACCAGACCAAAAAGGCCCAGGTCCCTCAGCCTCTCCTCATAGGGCACTGCTCCAACCCCTTCATCATCTTTGTAATGACATTTCTAATTGCTACCTGTCTGGAGAATGCTTTGTATAGACACACACACACACACACACGCACACACTCACTCCAAGCCCCAACAAACAAAAGCAAACACAAACAAAACAAACCCCCACAAACTAAAAACCCAAACAAAAATCCAAGCAAAAATTGCAGCATTTGAAAACCTCATTAATAAACCCAGCAATAGGCCTTTCTCCTTTCCACTAATAATCTTCCCCTTCACTGGTTTTTGAATTGCAATGCCTCAGGGTACCGTTGTGAGCAAACACTCCTTTTGTTTTCTTCCCATTTTGTGTTTTCTGGGGAATTCCTGCATGCCTCTGTTAGCTCCCCAATAAAAGAAAACCTGTTCACTTGCCTTTACTGGGGTTCTACTGGCTGAAATGACAACAGTGTTAAAAATCAATGTACAGAAAGCCAGATCATTACTGAGTTGCCTTGAACAGTTCATAGAGACAGCAAGCTCAGGGAAACAGCCTGAGTAAACTGCATCATGATTGATTTCAAGTACATCTGATGGAGTGTAATTGTCTGCCCATTCATTTCTTTTCATTCTCCTCTCTACATGCTTCCTCTTTTGGGACTAAATAATCAGTAGTGATAATCGCAAGCAGCAAGAATGAAAAGAGAAAATGCATAGAGGTGATCATCCCTCAGCTTGGGTTGCAAAACCAAATAGTCACTTTGTAACTATTTGGGGAATTCTCACATTCCCCTCTAACATCAGCAGAACCTTGGGGAAAGCTCTGATTCTATATTAACTTAACAGTGTGCACTTTGGTGTGCTATTGGTGACATTGAGACTAGATTTGCCTGTGTGTCAACATCATTGCCAATGTCTTCTCCCTCTTAATTTCTTTCAAAATGTGGAACTTGTTTTGCTGTATCACATGCTCCTTGCTGCAATTGCTTTCATGCTGCTGGGGATATCGTCAGATCACTGATTTCTTGCGTTTGCTCTGATGTTGTATGTTACTTTTGTTTAGTCCTAAATTCCTCTGTCAAATACCACCTTTGTTGGTGTGTCTTGAGGTTCTACACTTGCAGCTTCTCGATGTTTTAAGTATCAAAGTCAATAGTGAAATTTTTTGTTTATTTTTTTGCCAGACTCATAAACTCAATTGGAAATGTGCGAACTAAGGTCTGTTTTCCCTTTTTCTCTGTATATGTGTGTGTTTAATTCTATCTCCAGTGAGAGAGAAGCTTCTTTAGGTGGAAGATTCACTGACTATCATCAGAAAAAAATAAAATCCACTTTTTTTTTCAGATGATGGCTTCAGTGATCTCAGCCAGTGAAGGCAATGGGGCTGTGCAGAGAGAACAAGGTTATGAGGAATGAAAGCTGTAATGTTTCGTTGTGTTCAGATCTATCTCTGTAAGGAGCAGATGCCATGGAAAAGGAGGTGTCATTTTATTTTGAAGCTCTTCAGAACACAATAATACTTCCAAGTGTCTAAGAAGTCATGTGTGCTGTCAGTTTTATAGGAAGATCATTATACATTTGCTACCTATTCAGACAGCTTCTCCTTTTCCACTCAATGTTAGGTGTATATTAAACCCTTCCTTCCTTTGCTTTTTACTTTTCACATAGTTAATCATCAGCTATGTTCGTGTTTTCTTCTTTCCTTCAGGTCAGCCCTCATAGCTTCAGCTTGCTTTGTTACTTCATTGTAGGCACGTCCCTCCAGCTCTGATTATGTTTGTTACCCTCTGTGAGACCCCTGCAGTTCACTCTCTCTCAGATAATGCTGAGCATAGATGTGCTGGTTAGCCAGCCTGGTCTGTGTTAGTGCAGCCTGTTCATGGGTGATTTAAAGGTTTTCAGTTGTGTTAATAGAGGCGAATTTGATCAACAGTATATTGGCAAATACATCTTTATCTTGTACGAACTTTTGCATATTATCTTTTATATCTTTTTATTAGCTTTTGTATCTTTATCAGTTTCAGCTCTGACTTTAAGGGAGTGCTGTTTCCTTCTGCCATTTTGGCTGAATTCTTACATATGTTTCAAAAAAAACCATGGAAGGACTTTATCACAGAATCACAGAATGTCAGGGTCTGGGAGGGACCTCACCAGTCCAACCTCTCTGCCAGAGCAGGATCACCAGGAACACATCCAGGCAGGTCTGGAATATCTCCAGAGAGGGAGACTCCCCAACCCCCCTGGGCAGCCTGTCCCAGTGTTCTGTCACCCTCACAGGGAAAAAAATTCTTCCTCATGTTTCCATGGAACTTCCTGTGCCTCAGCTTCCACTGTTGCCCCTTATGCTGTCATTGGGCATCACCGAGCAGAGCCTGGCTCCATGCTCTTGGCACTCACCTTTGCATCATTATAAACATGAATGAGGTCACCCCTCAGGCTCCTCCTTTCCAAGCTAAAGAGCCCCGGCTCCCTCAGGCTCTCCTCATAACAGAGATATTCCATTCCCTTAATCATCTTTGTGGCTCTGTGCTGGACTGTCTCAAGCAGTTCTATGTCCTTCTTGAATTGAGTGGCCCAGAACTGGTACCAAAGCTTCTGTTCACACTGAGACCTTCACAAATAGAGGAATTTTATGGCATACAGCAATCATAGAATGGTAAGGTTGGAAGGAGACCTCAAGGATCATCTAGTTCCAACCCCCTGCCATAGGCAGGGACACCTCCCACTAGCACAGGTCACTCAAGGCCTCCTCCAACCTGGCCTTGAACACTTCCAGGGAGGGAGCAGCCACAACCTCCCTGGACAACCTGTGCCAGTGTCTCACCACCCTCACTGTAAAGAACTTCCTCCTAACATCCAGTCTAAATCTTCCCTCTGCCAGTTTAAACCCATTGCCCCTTGTCCTGGCATTGCAAGACCTTATCAGTAGTCCCTCCCCAGCCTTCCTGTAGGCCCCCTTCAGATACTGGAAGGCTACTCTAAGGTCTCCTGGAAGCCTTCTCTTCTCCAGGCTGCAGAGCCCCAACTCTCTCAGTCTGTCCTCATAGGAGAGCTGCTGCAGCCCTCTGATCATCTTTGTGGCCTCCTCTGGACCCGCTCCAACACTTCCATGTCCTTCCTGTGCTGGGGGCTCCAGAACTGCACACAGTACTCCGGGTGAGGTCTGACGAGAGCAAAGGGGCAGAATCCCCTCCCTTGCCCTGCTGGCCACACTTCTCTTGCTGTAGCCCAGGACTTGGTTGGCTGTCTGGGCTGGCGTCTATGCATTGGTGTCTGATGAGAATTATAATGGCTCTAATTGTGAAATTGTATTGTGGGTTTTTTTAAATACAAATGGGCATTGTGGCTCTTTTCACTGTCTCTGAATGTGTTTTCATTAATTGAGCAAGATAGCATGCAGAATAACTCTCTGGTTTCAAATAAAGGAAAACATCTGTAGGCATGAGATTGGTATCTACGTTCTCCTTGTATTCCCTCTCATGTTTCAAGGAAGTTCACATGTATTGATATAGTCCATGAAACAGTATGTCAAGGAAAAACTCTGGAATTTGACTCTGAATCCAAGATAAAATTTCACTCAATTCTGTCTATATATTTAGTGAGCTTGCAGTCTGATTTTTCTTATTTATAATTACTGAAGTGCTGCGATTAGATATTTTTTTAAAAGCTGTTAATATGTCAGAAATAAACCTTCTGGCATTGCAGAAGAGAAGACTTGGAGGTGTGGTTCTCAACGTCAAGATGTTGGGCTATGATAGACACCTTTTAGGTACACTCCCATAATCAATTAGGCAGATAAATTCCTTTGGGAAAGAATCTGAGGATAAAATCAGCAGCTGATGCTGCACTGTATCTGACTAACTCGCAGGTCTGTGCCAATTGCCCATTAATGCACTGGGACACAGACTTCTGATTTCATCTGCTTCTATGCACAAAGTTACATCTTGTTGATCATTAATAATGTGCCTTTTAAAATAGCACAAGGAGGAAGACAAAAGCCTGGACTGTCTCTTATGACATCCTGAAGCATCAGAGATACTACAGGCTTCTGATCTTGGTGTGAAAACAGTGATCAAATGGAAAATGTCTGTGTCCCAAGAAGGCAGTGAAACGTTCCTGAGTGCTTTCATGCACACTTCCTCGGTGGTGATGGATTTGGGTTTGTACCACTGTGTTTCAACTCTTGTCCAACAAAACAAATGAGTTTCTAATTGCAGTGCTCTTCAAACTAATGTAGATCTCCAGGCTGTTTTTGGAGGCGATGGCTTGGTATATTAACACAGAGGATCTATCACAATAGTTGTTTGTTGCTGAAAATAGAGGATCTGTGCTGTTCATGGAAAGGGAAGACTACCTTGTGCCTATGAAACTTGAGAGACTGAGACTCAATTTCTTTCTTTTCCAGAGATTTTCTTCTGTGCAACTGTGGGCGAGTCTTTCAGGGTCATAAAAGGACTTGGGACTTACAGAACTTTATTCTTGTGCTATTTATTTCTCCTTTCCCATTTATTTATTTACTTATTCTTAATTCTCATGCTGTTCATTTCCCCTCTCCCATTTATTTATTTACTTGTTCTTAATTCTTGTACTGTTTATTTTCCCTCTCCCACTTATTTATTTATTCTTAATTGTAAAATACCAAAGTAGTCCCTTATCACTGGCAGTAGAGGTGTTGGGAAATATCTTTGTTCCAGTCTTTTTAATGACTTGATGGTTAGATGACCTTCTACCAAAGCAAGACATGCAGGTTTCACTGTAGGTCTAGTACCTGATGGATAAATGTTTTCTCCTGTGTATTAGCACACAGAACTGTGAGTAACTGGAAATAGTGAATGATAGCAAAAATGCTGAGAGTAATGAGTGCAAGTACTGATATCTGAATGCAGAATTAACTTCTCTGCCTTTGCATTTTCCTTGTTGCCTCCAGTGATTTAAATTTGCCAAATAAACTTTGAATAGGAGCCTCTGCCATTGGGATGGAGTACTCTTCTTGGAGTCCTTGGGAAAACGCTTGTAGGAAGTCTGCTTATTAGTAGAACCAAAAAAAAAAGAAACCATAGAGGTGCCATAACAACAGCAGCAATGCTGACAGCACATAAAAGGTTTGGAAGGTAGTGCAGGAGGACTGAAGTTTGAGATGCTGGGGAAACCTGTTGGAAGAATTGTTCTCTTGCTGCCACAGTGCTTGCATGTACCATACAGAGAAGAAAGACTGAAACTGAGTCACCTGTGGGGAAGACATAAGGTGCAAATCTGCAAAGACACCTTAATGGATATAACTTTAGATACTAAGGCATCATTGTAGCTGTAAGGTGAGAAGAGGCTCACTATGTAGGGTTCTGTTGCTTTGCAGTGGCGGAGAAGAGAGGTGTCTGGGTGGTGGGAAACACTCCTGTTATGCCCTCCTTGCAGGTTATTGCTGCAACCAGGAGAAACTGAGTCCTCAGATTTTAGGCTCATTCCCAACTGGAGTGGAGGTGCAGCTTGGAGCAGCTTCCCTGGTTAACATCTGTGTGTGTGTGTGCACCTGAGCTGCTTATGCTTGTTGTCTTAAATACTGCAGAGCTGTTGGCTAGGCTGAGACTAGCAAGACAGATCTTCGTAGAGGAAGTGTGTGTGGTTCTTGTACTTGGGGAAACTAATATTCTGAAAGCTGCCTTCCAAAAAGAGAAGCATCAGTACTACAAAGCCACATGCTTGTCACCAGTTTTAAAGACTCTACTCAAAACTCCCAGATTTCCTCTTTGGTTCCTTTTTCAGTGCTTTGTTGTTTGTTTGTCTTTTTTGTTTTGTTTTGTTTTGGTTTTGGTTTTTTTTCTCCTTCTTTGCTGAGGTTGTTTACATTTCACTGCCATTTATTGCTTTTAGTTCATTCAATCTCTATAAAGGGCCTGTAGGATAAAAGGTCTAATAATGTCAGATGCTCAGTTCTTGTTAGTGAGGCTGCTGTCTCTGTGAGGGGAATTCTGCATGGGTGGCTGTAGGTAAGAATTGAAAAAAACGAGGAGGTGGTGAAGAAATCAAAGATGTTGTGACTGCAGAGGAAGAATTTGGATTGTTGAATGTTTGTCGTCCTGCAGCATAATTATTGATGAAAACTTTAGTCTGCAGAAAATCTCTTTTGAGCTTTGTGCTCATTTGGCATGAACGTTTAAAGGCTATGGAGAAATGCAGTCTCTTTTAGACAGCAGTTGTTGAAAGTAATGACACTAACCTGGAATGTGTTCTTGTTTACTGTGGGTTTGGCAGAACAGGGTAGAAAAGCACTGAGCATCCTTTGCTGCTCTCATGATGAAGAGGAGAGATCTTTCCTACTGAGCTTGGGTTCCCCCGACTCTGCAGAATAGATTATCTGTTGCTTTTTTAGGAAGAAGTTACAATAATTGTATTGATTGTCTTTCATTTGACTCTTGACTGAGAGGAATAAAAAGCTTCAGGATTATTGATTTAGTTTTGCACTCAAGTATTTTACTTTTGTTTTCACTTCCCATAGGACCTAATCCCAAGGCCATTTAGGCAGTTGTGTAAGGCCTTAATGCAGTAGAGATAATGCAGTTTTGCTGTGCAGAAGCCTGAATCAGCAGACAGCCCATGCCTCCCTCTCCTCACTCAGGTATTTATAACTATATAATCTGAGAATAAACCTAAAATGATTTAAGAGAAGGTTATACAAGTGGCTTTATTTATTTTATTTTTGGTTGTTGTTGTTGGATTTTTGGTTTTGTTTTTGCTAGAGTTTTTTTCCCTTATGAATAATTCTTTTCTCTTATGCACCTAAATGACTTCTAGACAGATCTTTGCTATATCTGCCCTGTCAGGGACCATCATCAAAGGGGATTTTCAAGTGTCAAGCAAACCTTGATGTTGTCACTGCTGAAAAGCTGTATCTGTAGCGACAAAAATTGTCAGTGCGTTGTGCTTTGGAACATCCATGAGCAGGAGTTAAGCAATGTTGTCATAATCAACACTTACCATTTTAGTGTTTGAATTTTATTTTCTTCTCCTTGCACCCTATTCCCAAATAACCTAGAGCATAGACAGTACCAACCCAAGCAATTCTGTACAAAGGCCTGTTGAATTCCCTGTTAACTAGAGAGGTGATGCCTGGCTCCCAAAACTGGAACTAAGAATATTGTTTTCAGTTTCTCAGTGCTCTGCTATCTGTGGAAAGCAGCCTTTCATAACTGTGTAGGGTTTTATGTTTAATATTCATTTCTCCAGTTCCTTTACTTGGAAAAATAATTAAACCAACCTATAAATACAAACACAACTTGGCTGGGGAGAAATATTTAGGCGCAAACCCCCCCAAAAAACCAAAACCCAAACCAGTAAAGGCCAAGTAGTACAAGCCAAGCACAGAAACATGCCATTAAATACAAGTAAAACTGATTTCATGGATCAGGGTCTCTAGGGCTTAAAGACTTTGTGGTTCAAAGACCCCACATAGAATCAGCCCAATGTCTGTACCCAGCAGCACATGCACTGTGCCTAGATGTGCAGTGCTGGTGTGTGTAGTGGGGAGGCAGGGGCACATGGGTTGCTTGCTTACATAACAGTCTCTGTGTTTGGACCATTATTTAAATCACACAATGGTCTAAGACATTCAAGTTTGCTTAGACTTCCTGGCCACATTTTGTTCCCTTCCCTTTCAAGCACTTTCACAGGAGTCACATTTGTTCTGTATCCCTCTGCCACCTCATTTTCCATGCGAGTAAGGTATATTAAAAACTAAAAATGCTTTGGGACATAAAGGTATGTGAATTTAAAACTGGTTTACTATATTAAATTCAGCTTCTACTCCACTCTGAAGTAATACCTTGTGCATGCAGGCATTTTAAAGAAGGCAATTAAATATACTGCAGTCAGGTTTGTTCTCTTGGACAAAGCTGTTTCTCCTACAATGGCTTGTAGCTAATAGCAGAGTCTGGTTCTCTCATCTTAGTGTTGACTTACTGGATGACTTTAAGCCTTTTCTATGTCTTATTCTTTCTTGTAAGATAAAGACAAAGAGGCAGAAATCCACTGCACTGCGCTTTGACGTCTCTCAGTGAAGAATGCTGTGCCATTTTCAAACTTCTGTTGCCATCCAAGTGTGACCATTAGTGTACTCTGTCCTTGAGAACATTACGACTTTCTCCAACCCACTCTCCTTTCTTTTTCCTCAAAAAATTTTATGTCTGTGTACCTCATGTCCAGAAACCTCTTAGTGCTTTAGAAAGATGGGAGGAGGGGATAAGGTTATCTCTGGTTTACAGAGGTAGCAATGGAGAATCTATAAAGAGTAAGCTTCTTCTTGGAGATTACACATCTTGTTCAGTGGTCCAGCTTCCTGTTTCCCAGCAGCTTTAATGCCTAAACAACTTTGCTACCCTTTGTAAGAGAAAGAGGGATGAAAAAGCCATCTGCTGCTTGTGGTTGCTAGGGAGTCTCATGCTGCCCTCAGGTTAACTTGATCCACTTTCTTTCGGTTTCTACTTGTTTGGACCACTGCTTTGTACTGAATTGAAGCTGATTTAGTTCTTGCTTTATTCCTCTCCCTCCCATTAGTATGGCAACTGTACAATTCAAGGTGGGCTGCATGAATTTAAATATATAACTTCTTCATACTCACATGCAGAAAAGGAAAGTAAATGTAGATACAGTCCAGTGTTGCTCTTCTGCTTGCTTGTTGGTTGAGGCTTGCAGCATGGCTGAGGAAGAAAACTGCTTTTGGTGAGGAGTACTCACACCCCAGACACCGACTCAGAATACTGAGGTTTATATAAATCTGTTCATTATGGCTCTGTGGGGAATTTCCAAATTATTAGCATTTTTAGGTCCTCTTATCAACACTTCAAAGATAAAGTGGTGTGAGGCGAACGCTCCTCTCCCAGCGCACTGGGTTTGACATGCACTGTGCAGCCAGAGTAGGTAGGAAGGTCTGAAGGGGGATTTATAAGCAGATGTTAAAACATGCAGCAGATGATTTTTCAGATGATTTTTAATTATGGTTTCTCAGATGGCTTCTCATAGGAGCGTAATCACAAGACAGATAATTGCTGATGGTGTATTGAAAGAAAAAAAGGAAAGACAAAAAAGCAGGCTGGGTAGTGGTTTTGTGAGGGACTGCTGATGGGGGCTCTGTGTGTGTCCATCATTTTTATCTCCCTGCTCACTGTCGTCATGGAAGCTTAGAGCCAACTGGGAGATCCTGCTCTGCACGGGACTGGATTACTGACCCTAATGCATGGAAAATTGAATGTATTAAGTGGCAGCTGCATTTTCAACCCTGAGGACTTCACAAGGAATTGGAAACAAAAGGCCAGAGCCCTCTGAGGAGATTTTCATCCCGGGGGGGAGTCTTATTTTTGAAAACAGAAATTAACATCACCATAGAGAAGTAGCTTCCAATGACCAAAAATTAGAAAACAAAATTAAAGATTTTTTTTTTCTTTAAATTCTTCTGGGTACTATTCTCCATTTTTTGCCCATTGAAGAAGTACTCTTGGCTTAGATGTAGCTGAGGTGAGCTAAGCTCTGACCTCAATGCAGTTGGTTGCACTCTCATTGAAAGGTGGGCAAACTAGTGACATCAGAACGTCTTGCCAAGAGAAAAGAGGCTCATTCTTTTATAGAGGGTTAACAACAGCAGTCTCTTGTTTTATATGTATATAAATTCACTGAAAGTCTGCAAAAGGAGAAATCTATAGGAGTTAATCTAGCAAGGACAGACAGAGGGTTTTCCCCCCCCCCCTTCTTTTCTTCCCGGTAGCAAATAAAGTGTATAACAGACTTGTAATAAAAGATAGAATTCTGGAAAGACCTGTGAAATAAAGCTCATGAGGTGTAAAAGCTTGGCTTGCATGTCCTGGTGTGTTAAAAATGTGGATGTCATATCCCTCAGAACAGGAGTAGCCAGGAGCTGTAGGAAGAAGGCTGAAGGGTTTGCATTTGGAAATACAAAAGCTGGAATTGCCAGGGGTAAGGCACAGACAACCTCCACGTGTCTCCTTAACCGGTCGGCTGCTTTGGCCCACAGACTGCTGTTGCAGCAGCTGGACGTTGACTTGCCTGGTGAGGTTAATAGCAGATGTATGTCTCTGTGTGAGAGATGAAGTGCACAGGACGAGCCTGGGAGGCTTCTTCTGTCATTTTTTCCTCCTGGGGTGATGGCAGAATAGCTCCTGCCAGGGAAGTCTGTGGGGACTGTGTGCTGAATTAATGCAGAATGCGTCTCACCTGCCTTTTCCTACGATACGTGCTGTCCTCTGAGCTCAGTGTACACCTTCTGAACTCCTCTAAGGAATTGTTTTATCCTCATTGCAAACACTAGCAGATTTATAAGCTAACAGGCTTATACTGATACTTTCTCCTTCAGCCTGGCTATCCAAACATAACTAATGCTCTGCAGATTTTTCCCTGAAGGGTGCCTGTGTAGCCTGTCACTTCAGAGGGCATGCACAAAGGCTGCAACAACACTTCATTATGTACAATAAGCAGATTTTAATGATAGGTGTTGTGGGATGGGATTTTACAAAGCAAAGCAAACATTTTTGGTGCAGCCAAACCAAGAGCAGACTTTTTGACATTTTGCTGTAAAAAAATACTGAAAATATCTACAGGGTTCCCCCCCCCTTTGTTTTTTTAATAATGCAAATTGCTTTATAAATATTAATTAATTAGTCCTCACAAATTATGTACTCAAAGCCAAACTTATCCTGAGGCCTTTCTTCACCTCTCAGATTGTTTCTTAGTTTCTGTCATCCTGAAGTAATTCATGCAGTGCTCTGTGGTGATTTGCTTTCATGCTTGATAAAATTGTGGCATAGGAATAAATGGGTAACTATCTAATTTATTTTAAGTGATAATATACTGTAGAACCCTTCATTATATTTGTGTATAAGTCTATACATGGGCATATGTCTCTGTGCAGTTGGCAATACTAACACAGCAGTTTTACCACCAAAAGCTCTGGTTTTGGGTACTATAGAGCATGACAGGAACCTTTTGTTGTAAAGGTGGTGGTAAAATGTCCTTTTGCTGCTCTGTACACTGAACATTTAAAGGTCATTCTTGTCGAGGGCAGCAGCTTTATTTTTGCAAGACAAGTGAAGTGTTTTGTCTTGGTTTAGGTGTTTCACTCTGAGGAGTGAGTTGTGACACTTGCAATGTGACTTTGCAGCATTTCAGTTCGTGAGTGTTGGGTGATGTACACACAAGAGCCAAGGAGGGCTCAGGCAAAGAGCAAAAACATAACAAGAGGGCCTACAGGAAAGCTGGGGAGGGACTTTTTAGGGTGTCTGGTAGTGATAGAACTGGAGGGAATGGAGCAAAACCAGGAGCGAGGAGATTCAGATTGGATGTTAGGAGGTTGTTCTTCACCTTGAGGGTGGTGAGACACTGCAACAGGTTGGCCAGGGAGGTGGTGGAGGCCTCATCCCTGGAGGTCTTCAAGATCAGGCTGAATGGGGCTCTGAGCAACCTCTTCTAGTGTGAGGTGTCCCTGCCCATGGCAGGGGGGTTGGAACTGCATGATCTTTGAGGTCCCTTCCAGCCCTGACAGTTCTATGATTCTGATAAAGAAAGATGCTGAATCACTGCCTGCCCTGAAGACATCTCTTCCAACAGCACAGTTAAGATTCAGTGACAGTAACTTGTCAACTGTTCACTTTTTTTCAGTAGCTACTAACATAAACATACAGTAATGATGGGAGGTGGGATAGGCAAACCTTGCCCAGGGTGAGATAATAATGGTCAATCATAACTGCAGAGAAAAAGGAACAGATCTTTTTTGCAGTGCAGTTCTCTAAGGGAAGATGAGGCAAGGAGGGGAGGGGGGGGAGGGGGGGTGGGGAATGAAACAAAAGAACCCAACAGAAGTCCCCACTGTGATTAATGTGGCAAGAAAGCAGAGATGCTGGCATTCCTGTGTACCGGGTCAGGAGAAGACAGTGGTGACAAATGGACAGGAGACAGCCCCCCAGACATTTGCGGCTGATTAGAAGCGCCACAGACGAGCAGCTGTCATGCCAATGGAAAAATAAGGAATTGGAATGGATGTAGAGCTGGTTGGGGTGCCACCCCTCCTACTTCTCTTTTATCACTGCTCCTCCAGGCTCCCGCTCTTTACCTAGTCTATCTCCCTGCATGCATCCCATTTAATTAGGTTCGCTCTAAATCAAAATGGGCCTCAGTTTCTGCAAGCCTGTGTTTTGTTAAGTAGAGAGCAGACTGGAAGTGTTCTTCTCAAGCACAGCTGAGACTAGAGAGGCTATCACTGGTACAACTATGAGCTTTCTGCTCTTCACTATTCTCAGCCTTCCTTTCCACATTCTTCTTTCCTCTATCCCTGCACAGAAAGCTTGTTAATATTTTGTTCAGCTACCGGAATGAGGTTGCAAATAAGGGAAATACTTCTCCCGAAGTGGCTGTATCCTTAAAAATACATACCTGTGTGCTCAAAATGCTGAGCCTTGGTGTAACATATAAAATACATTTGCAGATCATTCAGCTCAAGCCGTGGTGTGAAAGGTAATTCTAGTTGACTGCTGGGAAATGGGAAGTGTAGGCTCTCATTTTCTGCTTTCAGTGCTGAGCTATTCATGGAATCTGCAACTTTTTTTTCTTTTTCTTTCTTCTGGTCTCTATTATTTTCATGATTCTTTACATTTAGCTGCTTCAAAATCCAAAGGAATACTCTGGATTTAAAATATTGCCTCCAGGAGCAGAAAGTCTGCTTTCCTGTAGGATGGATGTTTTGCTCTTGAGTCTATTAATTATGGCCTTTTCTTTCAACGGGAATAATTGTGTTATTAATAGTCTTTTGATGAACAGAAGAAAGGCCTCTTTGGAAGGAGAATGCTCTTGCTTCACAAAAGGTTTCTGATAGCCTTAAGGTGGATTTATCTGGTGGAGCCTTGGCTAACCTTCATATTAAACAGACGGAAGCAGTTTAGGGAATTTGGGGATGTGAAGCAAATTAGAAAATAAATTAAAAGCATTATAGCTCAATAGTATAAATTAATGCAGCTGCCATAAGCTTCATCCTGAGAGAGTTGTCAATAGCTGCAAAGCTCCTGCTATGGGGAAGAAAATTAATGTGTACTTTAAACCTTGTGGTTTTGCCCCACAAGAAGCCATTTGAAAGGCTCTCCTGCACCTTTGATGGCTTTGCTTATCTTAACTTCTTCCACACCAGTGCTCGGGATGTCCTCTGGGGACAGCAGAGCAAAGGGGCTGGGAGCCCAACCCAGGCAAAGCATGTCTTGAGTAAAAGCTGTGTAAAACAGATGCCCATGACAAGGCTGATGTCCAGCTTCCCTCTGCAGCCACTTCTGCAGGCTTCCACCTGTGTGTGTTGTGGCATGCTCGGCCCAGCAGCTTCTCGCTCTTGCAGGTGAGTAGTTTTGGGGCAGAGGCATCAGCTGGGGCTGTGTCCATAGAACAAAAGTGTTTCATGCCCTGCTATGGTTTTGTTAGTGTTGGTGGGAGGAGAATGGTAACCTCCCATCCTGCATTCCTGCCCTCTGTGGTGCCATTTGTGTCTGCTCTGGTAGATGTTAGTGTTGCCTGTAGAGATTTTAGTGTTGGGTTTTTGCTCTCTGACAGCTGCGTTGAGGCTTACTGAGAGATGAGAGAGGGCAGTGGCAGGTCTCTCTTCACTTGTGGAACAGAGAGGAGTGCTGCTCATCCTAAATTGACAGAAGACAAGCAGAAAAGAACGAGATAGCAGGAATTTTGGCTTCAGCATGGATGGAGTAATTCAGAACAGTTATGTGAGAATTTGAGGGTACTACCAAAACCATGTTAAGCTGCTAACTAAAAAGAAGGTTCTGTGTGGCATTTTTGTTCTCTTGTCCTCTTAATATAAACAGGAATTGCAAACTGTTGTTGTCTTTATATTCTAGTTGCACCTGATCCATGCTCTTCTGAGAATTGTGCAAACTCATAATAAATAAAAAATTATGTTCCAGGGAGTTTGTGATGTTCATCAAAATAAGGTGTTTCAGAGTGTATGAAGTGATGATTCTATGATTCAAAGTGATGAGGACAACCATGATATGGTCCATGGCTGGCTAGGTAAGGATCAGTCTCTACAAGGGTAAGCAGGAGGAGATGGTGTCTGGCTACAGTTAACTGTTAGCCTCAAAGAGAAAAAGATTTTAGACAGGATCCTTTTCAGCTGGTCCTGAGGTATCTAGCCCTGGGAATGCTGTATCAGAGTCAGAGACAACAGAGGACAAGTGGCTATTTAAGGTTGCCATTCTTGATACCTTGGAGCATGCTGGGGTGAGACAAGCAGTGGAGGCGCAGGCTGTGCACATGCTTACTGCAGGGGGCCAGGAAGTTGTCCTTGAATGGGAGCCAATGGAGAGACTTCAGTGGTAAGGATGATGTGTGAAGGGCTCTGTGGTGGTGCTCGTGGAGTTGAGCTGGGTGTTAAGATGATGACAAATGTTCATGCTGGGTGCCTACTGCTCCTCTATGGGGAAGAGGATGCAATCTGTTGCAGAATATGGCAGCAGAAGATAGGGAGAAAGTTTGGTAAATTTAACTTGTTTGCTGTGAGGAGATGTTTCACAGACCTTGTTATGTCGTTGTAGAGAAGAGAGGAGATGCTTTTGTAAATTGTAGCCTGATGGCTTTTTTTAGGGGTATTTGTATCATTTTCTAAAAAGAACTACTTGCTGTCTGCAATACACACTACTACTCTTTAAACATGAATTCTAATCCTAACACTGTGGGATAGATTATAGCATGCTTCTAGCAGAACCTGACTTGCCTCCAGAGCAAACAAGGAAACTAATAAACTTGAAAATCTGACCTTTTGCTTAATTTCTTCTTACTTGTTCTCAGTATGTTTCTCCTGTATTCTTCTCTTTATTTGAACCATGAGGGAGTAAGAATGGTAGCTTTGTCTTTTAAGATACTGAGTGAACTTTTGTATGCCTTGTAAATCATAAGGAGAAGGGTATGGGCAAGGGAGATGAGGAACTGCATGCATGCAGAAAAAGGTGGAACAGACTATCTGGACCAAAGCTGAACTGAGAAATTCTTATCAAATGAAATCTTTCTTAGGCAGAGCTCTGTGTCTGGTGTACAGCTTAAGCCTCTTGCAGCCTCTGCCACAAAACTAGAAAAACACTACCTGGACAATTTGTTTGAGCTGCAAACATTACATATGGAGTTAGGAGGCCTAACATATGACAGCAGGTGCTGATATCTTCATTCTGCTGCACCTGAGACCCTAACAGTCCCCTTCCAGTGCTGCTGAAAATGCAGGTCAATTAAAAGGAGCAGAGTTCTCATTTTTGATTCTGTATTTAATTCCCTGAAGCTATTATTACCTTGAGGGAGTGGGAGAAAAGTGGAGAAGATAATTAGACTTGACCTTGTGCTGTGGACTTGTGCAAACTGTTGGATTAGCAATGAAGACTGCCAAAGCTTGTCTAGAGAGTGGGGGGGGGGANNGAGGGGGGGGGGGGAGGGGGAAGGGGGGGTATGACACAACACATTGTAAAGGTTGTTGCTGAATAGGCAAGAGAATAAAAACTGAAATGGAAAGAACAAGAGGGAAGCTGAAAACAAATACTGAGGCCAGCTCGGTAGGTGCGATGCTGTCAGGAGTTAATGTCTTTCTCTTTTTGTGTGGTTGGAACATCAGTGATAATGAGACAAAATGGTACTTACTGCAGAGAACGATTAAGTTGGGCCTTCACAGCCTAAACAATGGGGGAAATAAAAAAAAGGAAAAAAATAGAACACTTACACTAAGGGAACAGCTTCTAACTTGTGGTGGGTAAGCAGCAGTCATATATCAAACAGATTGAGCAGAGCAACTGATTCTGATCAGCTTGGCTTTTTCTTTCCCATTTTTCATTGCACATTCTCTCACATTATCCTACTATTAGCATTACCAGCTTCCATTTTGGTGTGGATTACAATGGCTTGAATAAGTCTCTTTTGGAAACCATCTGGCCTTAGACATCAAAGAACAGCTGTAGATAGAACTGCCTTTTAATGTAGCTGAAGTTCATGTCTCTGCGTAAAATAAAATGGAGCAGTGTCCACATTGATGCTGACATGGTGACACTGAGCCTTGGGGAATTCAGTTTCACATTCAATATTTCTTTGCCTTCAGCCTCTCTCCCTATTAGGGATTCTGGGCCAAATCCTGCTCACTTTGCTCATGTGAAAATAATTTTTGATAGCTAGGATTTTTCTTGTACATCATTTAGACCAGCAGCCTGAATGCAGGCACTGCTGGCAAGTAGGGGTGAAAGAGAAAGAGGCTGATACAAACCCCAGCAGAATTAGATATTTGGCTGTGATTTAAATGCTGCAAAATGCTTTATTTGTTTGTCTGAGTCTTTGTGACACTGGAAATCTACATCAAAAGCAGTTCAGTGAAATTAAGGCACCAGAAAACCCTTGAAAGAATGTGACCATTGGGCTGGATGCTGCTCCTACTTCTGGTGGTGTAATTCTCCAGTGTTGTGGGCATCTTCCAGATTTATGTAGCTGTCACAAGCAATTCTACCCGGCCTAGGAAATGGAAGTGATCATTGTTTTCAAGACCAGGCTGAGTACAGAAGGGAGAATTTGAGAACCTGACATGATTTATGAAAATGTATTAATTTTCTGAGTTCCTAGGACTTAGCAGTAGCATTACAGCTCAGCTGGAGCTGTGATGTGAAGTTGGAAAATTTCAAAGGCAGCATTAACAGGCAGACTACTTCCAAGAACGACCATGTGGTTGTTGCATTCCCTGTGTGTGGGTCCAAAAATAGGAGAGCAGTGCCATGACCCTTTTCTTCCTGCTCCTGGGGCTTTGGCACAGTGGGTGGTGCTGATCTGGCTCAGCTCTGCTGTGCAGAGGAGGAGAGCAGTGCAGAACAAGACTTGCTGTCTTCATACCCTCTTCTGGCTTTGGAGAATCCACACTGAACCTGGGAATGACCTGGCTTCCTGATCATCCCTTTCCACTTTCTGTAAGTAGAAGCACTTGAGGCCCCTGTGTAGGGAGAAGCTAGCAGAGTTGTGGTACTGCTTTCTATGAGGCTTCACTGTCCAAGCAGAGCAAATGGGGAGTGGGCATTCAGAGAGGAAGCTAATCCCCTGTTTATACCAAATCATCATCCCTAGTCCTCTCTGAGAGGAACAAAGAGAAAGTGAAGGCAAGGGAAGAGGGGGCTGCAGAAACATGTTTCAATTACTTCATGAAGAGGTAACCGGTAAGGTTCCTCTTTAAAATTTGCTAAGCTTCATTGATTTAACATTGCACTCAACATGGGAATTTTCCCCCTGAGCAGCTAGGTTACATTGCACCTGACCTCTTCCCTGCTCTTTCTTTTATTTTTCCAAGAGTGACTTTTGCAAAACAGAATTAGATTTGCTTTTGTAAGTGCTTTCTCTGCTTTCCTGTATTCTTTGACCGTTGAAGTAATTGCTTGTCGGAGGCAAATGTGTTAATGTTACGAAAAAAAATCCACCCCTTTAGGTATAGTGCACCCAAACTCATGTCTGTGTCCTGAGCAGATTTGTTTTTAAGATAAAAGTGCCCTTGCATACAGTCTCACATTTAACAAAATGCCATGACCTATAAATATTCCAGTGAACATCAAATGAAGTAGGTGTTGGGCTGGAGGAGTGCTAATATTTTGTACTTCCTCAATGGAGTCTCTGAAAGTTAATCCAAACCCTGCTCCCTTTGGGCTGCCAAGGCAACGAGGAGCTCAAAAAGAAAAAGGAAATAAAAGAATAAAAAAAATCTGCAACAAAGCGCAGGGTAAAAGATGATTACAGCAGGAATGAACAGCTAGAAGGAGAGGGTGAAGTCACTACCCAGCTACTGTGTAGGTTTGTGCTTGGATTATCTGATGGAAGTGCAGTGAGAGGAGCATGTCTGATGTATGTGTGATGTAAATGTTAGCTAGATGTAGGATGACAATCAGGTGAGGAGGTAATGGTGCTTTAGACGTAGGAGTTAAAGATGATATGTAGGATGTGTTTGAGTATTTGAAGCAATGCACAGGTGAGCTGTCTGGGTGGCAGGAAGGACATGCTGCAGAGCTGGGGTGGGCTTCACTGAGCTCTGAGCTGAGGGACCCTGGTGACAGCTGTGCTGAGACCAGAGCTGGGAACTGAAGGGTCCCAACGTGTGATGCTCATCAGGGTAAAATTACAGGCTGCATACAATGTTGTGGTCAGTCAAGGTTGAAAATTACGCTCTGGTTGCTCAAGAATTCTTTCACCCTTTTCTGTTTCAGTTATTCTGGCATGTTCTGGGAATCTGGGTTTCTTTGAGACTTCTCCTGGCCTTCTTGCTGTGACATCTCTTTGCACACCTTTGGCAGTGTGGTTAGATAGCAGTCAGCAACTAATCTTAAAGATGTATTTATGAGCTAACTTGATCCCAAGGATCTAGATTTCGTACTTGTCCAGTTCTTTCAAAAGGAAACAAGTTGTCATTCTGAACTGCCTTCTGGAGGTTTTGTTTCTCTTCTGGAGACTTTCCCATGTGTGGATATGTTCAAGGCTGACTTGTTTCTCCAGGCATTATTTGATTTGTGGATATCTCCACAGGAGTCTTATTTCAAGATAGGGGGAGGAGAGGTTTCTGCTCTAGCTGATGCAGGCTCTTTTGCTGATGTTTAACTAATAACTTCCCAGATTTGGGCTTTGGGGGAACTGAGTCTCATTTTTCTTTGCACCATAGTTCTTTAGAAGACTCAAACTCCCCAGAGGTATCTTTGCTGTAAATGGACTTGAGCCAGGGTGAGGTTCTGTGAGTACTTGTTCATGAGGCTCAGCCCTTAGGTACATCCTAATTGCTTCACAGACACGTCCAGTCAGATCTCAGTGATTTAACTGACTGCACTAGCTGGATAGCTGCCCTCTTTGATTTTCAGTAATGGATTAGTACTCCAAAGGCAGAAATGTACTTCAAGTTTTAAATCTGTTTCTAGTCCGGAGAAAGCTTAGATTTTGTTCATCTTAAGATTAATTTTGCTACTTTTTTTTTTTTAATCAAAATGTATAGTACATGATAATGTGATCAAACTGCAGCAACAAAGGGCAGCCAGTGCCTCGTTGCCTGTTGTGCTCTCTGGTTTGAATAGTAACAGCACATTTTCATGCTGAGTTCAGATGAATTGGCCCCTGCCTGTGTGTGCTGGGTAATGTCCTTTCATATTCTTGGCATTGGTAATGAATAGGATTTTGAACAGAGCTTGCAGATGTTAAGGCTTATTGTAAGGAAAACCCTCACAAAAATGTAAAGCTTCTAATAGGTGCCTAAAAGCCAAGAGGGTATAAGAATTATGGCTCTAATGCAGCTGCTATTGGTTGCTTCCTAGATCTCTAATTACCTGTACAAGCACTTGAGTGTGTTTGGTGATAGCTGACCTGACTTTATAGTTTCCAGATTTATTTTTTTCCCCTGTCCTTTTGTGTATACATAAGACAACTTTGCCAGTCTGCTTGCTTACAGACCTGCATATCTTTTAAATCCCAAATATCTTCTTGAACATTGGTGCTGTTCTTGAATTTTAATTAAGATCAAAGTTTGACCTGTTTCCCTCCCCCCTTAGGTGATATAATAGCTCTGTTACTCATACCATGGTTTACTACAGGAAATCCTAGAAAAAAAACCCCAAACATCCCAATCCAGAGCCCTGAACCTCCCTCACCCCCAAATTGCAATACCCTACTAAAAGGTCTGCTACCTGTAGGTAAGAGCAGATTCATAGAACAGTGGGGGTTGAGAGGGACCTCTGGAGTTGGAGTCCAACCCACAGAAGCCTAAAAAGAGCATTTGCCACCTTGTGATTTATTACTTGTTTGCAAGACTAGAAACTGGAAAAAAAAATCATCTTTGCAGTGACAGAACTATCTACTTATTGTTTTATTTCTGAATGCTGACACAAATTATAAACAACTAACAAATCTTTCCTTGAGGAATTATTGTGACTTGCAGATCCTGTTTGATTTTACAGCAGAGAGTAATGCTATTGAAAAGTTGTATTGAAGACAGACAGTTGAGAAGGGTTCTGTATGTTGGATTTTTTTGCCT
This sequence comes from Ramphastos sulfuratus, assembly GCA_013399055.1. Taxonomy (NCBI): domain Eukaryota; kingdom Metazoa; phylum Chordata; class Aves; order Piciformes; family Ramphastidae; genus Ramphastos; species Ramphastos sulfuratus. The sequence continues at coordinate 293,247 of WBNM01046176.1, read as the reverse complement.
CTCTTTTTTTTTTTTTTTTTTTTTTTTTTCCCCTCCCTCTGAGAGATGTTTATTTCAGCTGTTGATTTAATCCCTCCTTCAAAGGCCTGGAGGATAAAGGGAATTCCAGAGCAGCACAGTCGGTTTCTACTGTACTTTTCCTCTTTGTTGCCACAGTGTTCAACAAGTTTCTGTTAATGTGGTGGTGCAGGTGAAAACACTGGGACTTTGTTAATAGTCCTGCTGATGAAGTGTGAGCCAGAATAAAATCCAATTCCTCCTCTGGTTGCCAAGATAGATTTGCGGGATGAGCAGAAGCAGAAAGCAGCATGTCCTGCTCGAGTTACCTTGCTAACAGATTCCCTCCACTGACCAGATTGCACTCAGGCTCTATGTGAGCACTAGAGGAACAGAGAAATAGCAATAAAAATGTGAAATCTTTATGCTGTCACATCTGTGAACAAAACCAGAGGTATAAAACCTTCAAGTGAGCCATTGCATGAAAATTGCAATGGGTCATCTGTTCTGTAGCCAACAATACAGAGAACTCGGGAGCCACACAATAACAGGGAAAAGGTAAGGAAACGGACACATGGTTCACCTTGTAGCCTGGATAGTTCAGCACAGTGACAGAGAAGGTCAGAAGCTGACACAGGGCTGTATGCTTGTACCAGTGCCTGGTTTGCTGCCGCCTTGACTCAACTCTAGCATGCATAACATACAGAGAGGGTGGTGAGACACTGGCATGGGTTGCCCAGGGAGGTTGTGGCTGCTCCCTCCCTGGAGATGTTCAAGGCCAGGTTGGAGGAGGCCTTGAGTGAGCTGTACTAGTGGGAGGTGTCCCTGCCTATGGCAGGGAGTTGCAACTAGATGATCTTTGAGGGCCTTTCCAACCTTACCATTCTATGATTCTATGGATAGTCTTGTGGCCAAAGACCTCATTTAGGTCATATAAGTAGATCTGAGTGAATAATACTGATTTATTTTTTCTCAATTTCCTGCCTAAAATGAATGAAAAAAATGGAGACCAAATAAGTTTTAAAACAGCTCAAAGCCATTGATTAGTTTTTAATATATTTATTTATTTTCTCCCCCCCCACCCCATACCTGTTTTTACCTACTCTCATGTAAAAGTCTGAACAGGCAGCCAGCAACAAGAGAGTCCTCTCTGGTTACAGTAAGCAGTTCACAGAAGAGTTGCAGTAGATGCTAAACTAAATCCTGATTTTGTTCTGCCTTTCATAATCTCTCTTGGTACAGCTCATTTTTAAACAGTGTTTTACATGAAACAATATAACTCATTAAACAGAGTGCCTTGACACTTTTTTTTAAGAGAGATGAACCAAAAAAAAAAAAACCTTTTTCAACAATGGAAAGTACACTTCACTATTCTGAAGCATCACAGCACGCAGGAAAATTCAAAGTGGAAGAAAATCAGAGTCAGGTGAAGGTGGTAATAACAGAAGTTCTTTTTAAAATGGTGTTTCTTGTCTCTTGGTAATGCAATCAATATATTCTCTAAAAGGTTTAAAGCTGAGGCTTTCTTTAAATAGTGGAGTAGCTTTGAAATTCCTTTTCATACCTGGGTAAATCAAGAGAAAACATCATCAAGCTTGCTTTGACTGAGGAAGGAAGAGGGGTAGTTGTTGGAGACCTTTATTTCTTTCTCCAAGAGGCATTGCAAGTCATCTGAGACACAAACCACATTCTACATCTGTATTACCTTCCTAGAGAGGGCTTTGTAGATCTGTCCAGTGCTTTCCTTTTTTCCCTGGCAGCCACCGAAATCTGTACTGTTTTTCACTCAGCTGTATATACTAGTGGCTTATTTCCCAGGGCAGGCTTCAGATGATGCATAAACCTCAGGTCATGAACACTGGTGGTAATTAAAGATTCACAGGATGTATGTTCTAGGTTGTTAACTTGCATATCTGGGCAGAATTCCATCTTGGTTAATTAGATGCTGTCTTCCTGACTTATGTCAGCAGCTTCCACTGGGTAAGGTCTTGTATTCAAGTCTTCCCCTACATGAGTGCCTAATACTAGTTGCCCAGTCTCCTGGGTCTGTGATTGTAGGAGCTGACTGTTGATTTAGCCCTGATCTGTAATAATTTTATATGTCTATCTTCTCACCCCATAAAAATGTCCATTTCTGAGAGAGCACATCCTCAACATTTATTGGTAATCAACTTCTCTCAATAGTTCTTCATTAAATTAAGCATATAAAATCAACATTTTCTCTGACACAAGCTTTCAGCAGAAGTGCAACAATTTCTCTGTAGGTTTTGTTCAATAGTAAATTTAAATCTGTATATGTTCCATGGAAACAGAAGGAAAAGTTTTTTCACTGTGAGAGTGACAGAACCCTGTAATAGGCTGCCTAGGGCGGGTTGTGGAGTCTCTCTCTCTGGGGATGTTCAAGACCTGCCTGGATGCATCCCTGTATCATCTGCTATAGGTGATCCTGCTCTGGCAGGGGGGTTGGACTGGATGAGCTTTGGAGGTCCCTTCCAGCCTCTAACATTCTGTGATATAATAATAATAGTAATAATAACAACAACAGCAACAATAATAACAACAAGATAGTCGAGCCTGCAGTGTGGGCATGCAGCCCAGACAGACAACCGAGTCCTGGGCTACAGCAAGAGCAGCGTGGCCAGCAGGGCAAGGGAGAGGATTCTGCCCCTTNTACTGAACTTGGTGAGGTTTGTGCTCACTCAGCTCTCTAGCCTGCCCAGATCTCGTTGGATGGCTCCAGAGACCAATGGGGTGTTGGCCACCCCACCCCCAGTTAATATAATGATAATGACAACAACAACAATAATAATAATAATAATAATAATATGATGATGATGATAATGATGCTCCTTTTTGATAAAATACCCCTTCTTACCCCCCACTAGTAAAGCTGAATTGGCCTGAGAATATTAGTATCTTTCTGTCAGAGAAGAATCAGAAGTGTAGTTCCTGGTAAACCTTTCTTGGAAGGGAGTCAATTAGGAGGAGAGAATTCTCATTGCTATTATCTTAATGTATTCATATATTTATAAATATTGACATTATGTTCCACTGTGTTGCCTGAGTGTTAGCTGAAAGCTTTGAATATCTGAGTCATTAATACTGTAACAGACTCTAGTGGAAGGCAAATGCTGCTGCTTCTCATTCCCTCCACTGCTTTGTGAGCGCTGTGTTTTGTCGTGTGTAGGCTCTGCTGTGCATTGCTGCTAAGTGCAAAATTCCTGAAGATGTTGAGAGCATAATTCTTACAGCATCTTAAGCTGCTTAGTTAGAACAGAAGACTAAATATAGCTCTGGTCATTTTTATTTAAGCAACTTGAGTTTTATTGTGAGGAGACACTCTAGTGACATATCCCAAAGGGACTACCACGATGAAGTTAATATTTTGTGTCTTCTAGCATCACCTGTGGCAAACTGTTGGCACTGAAAACATGCTGGGAAGTAACCTCTGCATGTGGTTTCTGTAGTTTCTTAACTAATAGGAGTGGAACTTCAGAACAACCATTTCCCAAAACACAGTATAGCTGTCAGTGGGGTTAGATACAAATACTGTGCCTTGGACAACTTCACCATCTTTAAATCTGATGCTGGTATTGTTGATTGCTACATAGCCTTTGCTTTCTGCTGTCAGGAAGAATCATAACAGTTAATGTCATGGATTCAAAGATGCCAAATAAGTTGACTTTCCTACATTTTCAGCTGCATTTTTTCCTCTTAAAGAGGAGGAAAAAAAAATAGAGGAGAGGGGATCTTAAAGAATCACAGAATGTCAGGGGCTAGAAGGGACCTTGAAAGCTTATCCAGTCCAACGCCCCTGCCAGAGCAGGATCTTCTGTACCAGACCATCAGATCTGATCAGGAAATCCCTGTGCTACTGAGATGGGGCTGTTGTTCTGCCATATTCTTGATCCTTTGCTACTGCAAGAACTTGAAAATAATGTTAGCTATTAGTAAAAACCTTTTCATTGTGCAAACTGTAAGTGGTTAAGCATTGGAACAGGGGTCTAGCCAAATTTGGGATCCCCACCATTTGTCTAGGTACAACCCTCAGCATCTCAGATGTGGTAACCTACCTTGCTTTCAGCAGGGTGTTGGACCTGGTGACTTCCAGAGATCCTGTCCTTTATGTTCCATGATTTTAAGTATGCATCAGGGTATTTGGAAATGAATTTATCACTTGTTACTCCCCTAATTTCCCTAAACTCTGTCTGAAAGATGTGTCTGTATGCCATTAGAGCAGGTTGGAGGTGTTAATTTTCACTTCAGCTGAAATTAGTACACATTCTGAGTCTCTGTAGTTCCAGTGCCCAATAAATCAGAACTTTTATGACTCTCATTCATTTCTCTAATTTCTCTAATCCATTTATACATGTGACATCTCTAACAGTGTGTAGGAAGCAGTTCCACAGTATCACTGTATGAGAAACCTACCATTCCATAGCCTAAAAGTTTATGTACTTTTTAATTTGCATTCCTTCCTGTTGCCTTCCCTCAGCAGGATGATAGGAGTTTGTCAGATCATTTACACGAAGCAGAAACAGTAAAAACCCACATCTTGAATAAAAGAGCTTAGTAGGTAACACTGGATTGGGAACTGTCAACCATGACAGAAGATGAAAGTGTTGAAATTTAAATAAGCATCCTGGGCAGTGTATTTCTACCTCATCCTTATTATGCCTGGGCTGCCATAGGAAGACATTCTGCATGCAGAAGTTACAGACTTCTCCAAGAGCAGAACTGGTGTGCAGTGGATTAGTTCTCAAAACTTGCTGACTAGCAGCAGGCCCTTGGCTAATTTAAGAGCATCCTGCTGCCTAGGTGAGGAGCTTGCCCAGCAGTCTCATTGCCCTGAGAGGAGCCAGATTTGAGCCAGTGACCCAGAGGTGAAAAGCTCTGTGTCCCATTAGCTGTTCTGTGGGGGATGTTCAGTCTTTCCATTTTTAACTGTTTAAGGATTGCTGCATTGTCTTTGATGGCTGCGTTTGGCAGAGTGAACTGTTGGTAAGAAAGAAGATCAGACCCATTCCCCTGAGGTTTCCTCCCTCACCCTTACCACTTGTATCTTGACAGTTTGAGTAGTGAAGAAATCAGTTGTTGACCAACATTTTTCGCTTGGAGAAAGGAGCCTGAGAGGGTGACCTCATTCGTGTTTATAAAGATACAAAGAGTGAATGCCAAGAGCATGGAGCCAGGCTCTGCTCAGTGATGCCCAGCGACAGCAAAAGGGCCAGTGGGTGGAAATTGAGGCATAGGAAGTTCCATGAAAACATGAGGAGGATTTTTTTTTCCCTGTGAGGGTGACAGAACACTGGAACAAGCTGCTCAGGGAGGTTGTGGAGTCTCCCTCTCTGGAGATGAATTGAAGACCTGTCTGGATGTGTTCCTGTGTGATCTGGTATAGGTGATCTTGCTCTGCAGCGGGGCTGGAATAGATTATCTGTTATCTATTATAGGAAGGACATGGAACTGTTGGAGTGGGTCCAGAGGAGGGCCACGAAGATGCTCAGAGGGCTGCAGCAGCTCTGCTATGAGGAGAGGCTGAGAGAATTGGGGCTCTGTAGCCTGGAGAAGAGAAGGCTTCCAGGAGACCTTAGAGTAGCCTACCAGTATCTGAAGGGGGCCTACAGGAAGGCTGGGGAGGGACTATTGACAAGGTCTTGTAATGACAGGACAAGGGGCAATGGGTTTAAACTGGCAGAGGGGAGATTTAGACTGGATGTTAGGAGGAAGTTCTTTACAGTGAGGGTGGTGAGACACTGGCACAGGTTGCCCAGGGAGGTTGTGGCTGCTCCCTCCCTGGAGGTGTTCAAGGCCAGGTTGGACGAGGCCTTGAGTGACCTGTTCTAGTGGGAGGTGTCCCTGCCTATGGCAGGGGGTTGGAACTGGCCGAGCTTTGAGATCCCTTCCAACCTTACCATTCTATGATTCTATCTTTTGAGGTCCTTTCCAGCCGCTAACATTCTGTGATTTTACATTAGTTGGGCAGAAAGATGTCACACCTCTCTAATGCAGTCCTTAGCTCTAAATTGTGCAAGAGACTGCTTTGAAATGGCTGGAAATATGCATGATTGCAGCAAGTAGAAAAAAAATCTAACAGCTTTGCAATCATGTTGAGATGACTGCCTATGAATATTTCCTAATATTTGCACCTTTTCTGTCTTGGGAACAGTATTACTTACAGACAGAGTTGTTGTAGATGTTCTCAGTGTTAGAAAGAAGATTTGACTGCTTGGGTCTATCCTTTGTGGTTCTCTCAGTTTGGCAATTGCTAACTGTGTAATGCTTTGTGCAAGGTTTTAGTGCAGGGTCAGGTGGGGCCTGAACTGGCTGTAACAGCTAGAAATCTGATCAGTTAATGTGGAACAGTCCTCTTCATTTCAGTGTTTTCTGCTCTGAGTGCATTGCTGAAAGCAACCCAGAAGCTGCCTTTCAAACCAAACTTGCAGGCAGGACCAAGTTGACAGGTGTAAGCACAGGGCTCACCAGAGTGCATCTTCTTGAACCTGCCAGGCACTGGAGCCTGCTCTGACTTAGGTTCAGAGCAGTCTGCAGGTGCGAATGAGTTACATCATGGAATCATAGAATGGTAAGGTTGGAAGGGACCTCAAGGATCATCTAGTTCCAACCCCCTGCCATAGGCAGGGACACCTCCCACTAGCACAGGTCATTCAAGGCCTCGTCCAACCTGGCCTTGAATACCTCCAGAGATCATGTTTGCAGCCACTTCACAGAGTCTCTTCAGAGCACCTGGCTAGTGAGATGACCTCTGTGATGGTTTGGGAGCTACCCACCCCCACACAATGAATTCACTCAGACTAGACTTAGCCAGTTGGAAGTTAAGGAACGAACCTTTATGTTCACAGCTTAGCACAATAAACAAGCAGATATTTACAATATATTACAAACATTTACAGCTATATACAGAAATACACAAGTTAAAGGTCATACAGAAACACAACACCTCTCCCAGAAATCAGGAGTCCCCAGGAGGGGCTCCCAACCAGCCTTCCACCTTCTTTTTACCCCCTCTCTTATGCCAGAGTCTGCCTTACATGCAAGGTGAGTTGGAAGGATTGGCAAGGGGGGTTAGAAGCAGAGTGATTAGTTGGGTTACACAGATCCAAGCAGAAGCCCAGGAAGAAAACAGACACCGACAGACAGGACTCTCTTATCTATGGTTGTGTCTTTGTTTTTATACATCCCAGCAAACCTATGAGTGAAGTAGACATCACCATTGTTTGCTTTTCACAGCCTATAATCTAACTTCTCTCATTAAAATATTCCAATTAGCTTCAAACCAACACAACCTCCCTGGGAGCTGGGAGAGTGTGGCATCTCTCCACTGATGCAAGAGACAATTTTGTTCAATAGGAATATTGTTGGGCTGTAATAAGCAAATAGTGGATTCCCATGAGCCTCATTCTTTTTTCTCTGGAGGGTATATAGTGTAGGAATTTACTTGGAGGATTTTTTTCCTTGAGAGATGAGTGAAAAAGGATGATTTGACTTGAAAGAACATGTTGATAGATATTTTTTTTTTCAATATTTTTTATCAAATTGGCTCAATTCTGTTCAAGTGCTCCTGAGTCTGGGCATAGCAGCAGCCTGTTAGAGGGAAACCATCTCTTGCTATCTGTGGAGAATCGATTTGACCCAATAGCCTGGAATGTGGGAGTCTACCACTGCAGCTGTGATGCCACCAGTGGAGCTTCGATGGCATTTCCTTGTGGAGCCTGTCAGGATGCCTCAGTGCAGCTCTGCCAGCTGTCTGTCTCTGATGGTGTGCAGCACAGTCCATTTAGATTCAATTTTGTTTTTATTATTTGATGAGTGTTTAATAACCATTTAAAAATCTCTGCGCGGTTGGAAAGTGACATTGTCAAGAGCAGGTGCAGCCAGCTGAAATTATGTGGTAATGCATGTTTTAAGAGCACTGGCAAGAAGTAAAGCAGAAAAGTTTTATTTACTTCAGGGCAGAGTTGGCTGAATAGAATTGAGGGGTCCTGGGATAAAATTATTGCCCTCCCAGTTTTGGCTTGCTTTCAATTTTGACAGAAATGGGATGGCATCTTTGACAAGGAATAAAAAGTCCTCTATTCTCAGCCCAGTCTTGATATCAACTTGCTGCATGATGTTTGAAAAGGCACAGGGACAGAATTTTAAGCTTACTCACTCTAAGACCAAGTACCTGCATAGGCCACTTAGTTTCTTAAGGGAAACCCCACAACTCTGCTTTTCATTCCCAACATTCCAGCACTTGCTATTTGGGTAATTAGTTGCACATTAATGACAAATGTTTTAGCTTTTTTTTTTTTTTTTGCTGTAGGAACTCTCTGGGTGGCAAGAAAAGTGGATGGAACCTAGAGGTGTGCAGCATCTTCCAGAATAATTTATTTAATTTCATTGTTTCTTCTTGGTTAAATGGAGGCAGTAATTCATATCCCTTTGTGTTGTTTTGAGGTTTTCAATCAATTAGCATTAGGTACTGTGAGATACTGAACATGGCTGGCTCAGATGGATATTAATAGAGGAGCATGTAGAGCACCTGGTGCAAGAAGGGATCTCAATGTTTGCCTTTGCTTTGCTTTGAGATGCTGTTCAAGGGCTAGGGTTTATTGAGCTTTGTTTTAATGCTAACAAGCCATTGTGCTATTGGTGGGGACAGGCTGTTTGTGGTAATGTTCTTTTATTCATGACGTGTTTTACTGCTTTTCTCTGATCTTTTGCACTGCCTGCTTCATATAAATGTTTTGATGAACTCCATGAGTGCTCAAAAGCCTCCCTTCTTGCAGGTCTCCGCTATGCTTTGCTCTTTTTTCTGATGCTCCAGCTTTTTACATTGCTTCTTCAGTGTGGCAAAACAGCAGGCACAGCAGTCTGTGTCCTTCAGAGCACAAGGATTACAGGGGTTGGATGTTGTAGAAGTATCCATCGAATTAATAAATCCCATTAGAAAAACCAGTTTGTTGACTAAGGGAAAGCAGCTGGGAAGGAAGGGAAAAGAAAAAAAAGGGCTGGCTTGAAGTTGTTTTCAGTTGAATCCTTGCTAATGTGAACAGCTGATGTCTGTGGAAAGTCTCTGACCTCCTTGCCTTAACCATCAACCTCCTCGTAGTTGCTTTAGCTCCCTTTTATGCTGATGGAAGGTCTGACTCAGTAGATGGCAGCCTATTTCCTCTGAGAGGCAGTGAGCTGGAGCTGTGTGGAGGTTCTCCAGATGCCCTCTTTTGGAGAAGACAGAAAGCCCACAGCCTGGTGAACAGGGGCCAGTCAGAACTGCTGCACAGATTTCATGACAGTAGATGTGTTGCACCCTAATAGGCTGTAGCTCTCATGGCTACATCTCATCATTCCAAGATCACAGTTGCTATTTTAATTATACCACAAAGCTTGGAAAACGATCCAGACATGAGATCCAAGTCTTCTCTCACTAAGGGTAGCTTTACCTGACTGTTGAGCAGTGGAACTTCTCTTTGTTCATGTATGGAACTGGGAGGAAGGTCAATCCCAATATGTTGTCTTTAGCAAGGTGTGCCACCAAAAATTTAAGGAAAGGTCCATGAAAGTAAGTAATACAGGCCAAATCCTAATGAGAAATGATGTGTGAGAGGTATGCTGCTCCTGAGTGCATCTATCACATTGTGATAGATGCAGCAAAACCCTGCACCATTTATTACAATACCAGCGATAATTTACTTTGTATTTTGTTGCTAATATTTAATGGCTAATATTCTATTAATACATTTTAGGAAGAAATTAGATTTAGTATACACTGCTATTTTTCTTGTAAAAATACTGAAAAATTTCAATCCTAAATTCATAGAATCATAGAACGGTAAGGTTGGAAGGGACCTCAAGCATCATCTAGTTCCAACCCCCTGCCATAGGCAGGGACACCTCCCACTAGTACAGGTCACTCAAGGCCTCCTCCAACCTGGCCTTGAACACCTCCAGGGAGGTTGTGGAGCACAGAATCACCCAATGTGTGATTGAGTGATTCTGTGCTCCACAACCTCCCTGGGCAACCTGTGCCAGTGTCTCACCACCCTCACTGCAAAGAACTTCCTCCTAACATCCAGTTTCAATCTCCCCTCTGCCAGTTGAAACCCGTTGCCCCTTGTCCTGGCATTGCAAGACCTTGTCAATAGTCCCTCCCCAGCCTTCCTGTAGGTCCCTTTCAGATATTGGAAATTCATTCAATAGACTTAAAACCGTAAGTGAGAATTATGAAGTTGGGATTTTGTGCCTTCTGAGTGAGGTCCTGCAAGTTTTCAGTTGCTCCAGGAGGAACTTGAGGTGCTTTGTGTTGTCTGAATGTTCGGTTGAAGAGGTAAGTCAGCTTTCAGCTCTAGATACCACCATATGATGGCAGAAACTCTATGTTGGAGCTCCCAGTTGATGGTCAAGTAATAGGCTAGATTTGAAGAGAAAAACTGAGATTATTATAATTATGAATTTTTTTAAACAACCCTTCTCATCAGTGAGTACAGTTAGCAGAGCATCAGAGTGGTGGATTCCCTGTCTCACAGACACAGATGGAGCAGTTGCTTGTTAGATCAGCTGGATTTTCAGATCTCTAGCTTGCCGTCCGATGCTCTGTGCACTGCTGTTGTCAAGCCTTGGAGGTTGTGTGTGGATAATCTTTGTCTCTCTTCCATTAGTACAGAAGAACATATAGGCCTGAATGGATTAATTACTGACTTTGCTCTAAGATGTCCTTGCTTATAATTTGTGCCCTGAGTGCTTAAAGCAAAACAATAGTAAAACTATAGCTGTTAATAGCTCCCAGTACATTTTGGTTATGCATTTTGCACCTTGGGTTTTGACATCCTGTATACTGCTGTAGTATGACTATTACACCTGCTTCAAATTCTTCTCTCTCCTACCTGTCAGTGCATCATTTCATGCTCCACTAAGTGGTGTGAATAGCAAAACCATCTGTTCATTACTTATGTAGCTATTGTGTGAAATATGAATGAAACATCTCGTGTCTGAAAGAGTCATTGTCAACTGAGTCCAGCTGCTATGTCTGTGCTCTGCCCAAAATCCAGAGTCCAGTTGCTATCTTCAGTTCTTGTGCTTAGTCTCAGCTTAGTACTTGTTCAAACAAGTGTCTAATCTGTGATTCAAAAATCTTCTCTTTATTCACTTTCTCCCCCTTGAAGCATGTTTTCAAGTTGATGTCCTTGCTAGGACATTACTGTGGCATGCAGTCATTCTTCGTTTTTCATCCTTGTAGGCAGAGATAAGTGAGTGGCAGATGTGTGTGTCCCTACAGTTGAGAGGAAGAAATCAGTTATGTAATTTGGGAAGCAAAGGAATGTTTTCAATGACTTTTTTTTTTTTCACTCCACATTGTCTTTGCTGAAATAACTTCCATCAAAAGTTTTCTCTACCAGGTCTACAGTTCTGTCTTCATCAGAGCTCTTCATAAGTGTTCTTTCTTTTGGCAGAGAGAATTGTTCCTTGGGAAGCCATCATTGTCAGCACCACACAGATCAGATGGCAATGGCTTCTAAAATAGCAGGTTAATATCCCTGTCTGACAGGATTAAATGCTTAACAGCGATTCTTGCTTTTACAGCTATCAGGGTAAGTGATGCCATATGCAATGATAAAGATGTGACATTGTTCAACTTGTCTTTTGGAAAATGACTAAATGACATGCTGAAATCCTTTGTGGCCTTGCAGGGTTGATGGTACTGAGTGATAGAGTGGAACAGAGCAGCCGTACCTTAAGTGAGGAACAATGGCTGAGTTACGTATCTAGAATGTAGTTGATGCTTCTGAGCTGCAGGCAGAAGGAGCAGCACACACTGTTTTCACTTGTAACCAGCAGACTGATAGATGGTAAAATCTGTCTGTGGTGCAAGCTTTCCCACATGCCTGCTGAAGGCGTTTGTCCCTTTGGGGTGGAAAAGATTGAATGACAACACATAAAGCCTGAACCTACATCATCTCCTTAGACTTCAGGGTAAGATTCTCACTGTGAATTTCAATATCTGAATAAGGATTGCCTACATGTGAAGCAGGAGTCTCAGCTTCTGTTAAAAAGTCAGAAAAATCTCATTATGAATCTAAAGCTATTCAGCTTTTTAAGCAACACAGTCTGGGGCTCTTCAGCCAGCCAAATATAAGTGCTTATTTTAGGATGAGCTGAGCAGCTGACATGGACTCCATTGTCTATAATGAGTGGTCAGCTGGCTCCTTCATGTGTCAAAGCCTGTGTGTGGCACCTACATGTAGGTCTTCATCTGTGAGTTGGATCCTTGGGTATGACTTCTCATAATCATGGAACAAACTGGACCACTGCAGATGAGGAAGGTTTGACTTGTTGGATTATTTGTCAGGGTTGACCAAACCCAGGGTTGCAGGAGGGTTGTTTTCTGTGTACAGACTTGTGCAGGCTTTAACACCCACACATCAGAGGCATGGAAGGAACAGCTGAGCTGCAAGAGTTTGAGGATGCCATGAGATCTCCAACAATAAATGCAGGTACTGAAGCAGCTCAATGTCTAGATATCTTTTGAGGACTTGGGTCTTGATATTGTGCACTGCTGGCTGACATCATACTTAAAAACAGTGCTTGGAGGGGTAGTTTGGTCCACTGCTGTAATTTTTTTATTGCTGGCATAGAATTAAGTGGTTATGTTGTATGGTATTAAACTCTTGTGCTAGGGTATTGCAGAAGATGGTGCTGGGTGAGATCTGAAGTGCTGAACTGGCCATCCTATCTCCAAAGTCAGGATCAGCTGTACCAGGATATTTAGAGAAGGCCTTGGAAGGATGGGACTTGGCTGGTAGGTGCCTGAGGGTCTCTTCCACTGCTGTCTTGCTGACAGTCCCATTGATCTGTGTTCTGCTGCAGGTGTTTAAGGAGCTTTTCTTCATGCTTAGTTTGTTTTTCTCCAGTGTGAAAGTAGAAGAGGAGTATTTAACTTTGGTGTTTCCAGTCTTTTAATTCAGGTCAGTTAATCTCTAGTCCCTTAGTGCTTTTCTTTTGAGTATCATGTAATATTTCATGTATAGAAATAAGGTCAGTAACCAAAAATGAAGGGTGGTTGTGGCCAGGAGGAGGTTGCTTGCTTCTCTCAGGCAACCAACACCAGAACAAGAGGACACAGTCTCAAGCTGTGCCAGGGGAAGTTTAGGCTCGAGGTGAGGAGAAAGTTCTTCACTGAGAGAGTCATTCCCCACTGGAATGGGCTGCTCAGGGAGGTGGTGGAGTCTCCGTCCCTGGAGGTGTTCAAGGTGGGTTTGGACGTGGCACTTGGTGCCATGGTCTAGTCTTGAGGTCTGTGGTAATGGGTTGGACTTGATGATCTTTGAGGTCTCTTCCAACCTTGGTGATACTGTGATACTGTGAAAAATATTAGGAATATATGGATAATTACACTAGGGTTTAGTATAAGATGTTGTGTTTCTTTTCCAATGAGAAGTTGTAGCCATCTGGAATAAGCTTTCTGCCATTAATTGCAAAACCTCTTTAACTTCTCTGTTGAGAGAGTGGCTCTTTAGTTGTGTAGCTTTAAGATATCCCTGTAACAGGAAATTAACCCTTATATAATCAGGCATTTAACACTTTGCAGTGGGATAAAATACAACTTGTGGGTTTGTATTCTGAGCAGTTTCCAGGCTTGTAGGATGTGAGCAGGTTTGGGTCAGCCTTTATGCTAAAAAAATGACTCGAAAGTTCAGAAATCTGGAAAGCTGCCGGTGTTTGCTTTGCTTAATAAAGCAAACAGTAAGTCAAACATTTAATCACAGCATTCTGGTAACAGGGGACCTGTTTTAATGTGGCTCTTTTTATTGGCCTCTTTGTACTTCAGAAATAATAACAGGGATCTTGGTGGATAAGGCGTTTTCAATGCGAGTCTCATGTGGAACCTCGATTTTCAGACGCAGGCCTTGTACGGCAATATGAATCACCGACACGAGAGCCCTTCTGATCCGTGGTGGTTTTTCCTCTAGGGAAATAACCTGCTGAGTTTATTAATGTTTGTCTAATTTACATCATTAGGGCCATTTTTTTTAAATTGCCTTGTCTGTTTGCTTTATTGCTGGGGTGTGTGTAGGGAGGAGGGATACCAGATCGCAACTGCTGCTTGTATCCTAGTGGAAAACCATGGAACAGTTGTGTTTGGAAGAGACCTTTGAGATCATCGAGTCCAACTGCTTGCCTGGAGATCACAATCCCACACCACTACTGCTAAGCCACTGCCACTGAACCATGTCTTTTAAATGCCTCCATGGCTGGTGCCTCCACCATTTCCCTGGGCAGCCTGTTCCAGTGCTTGCTAACCCTTTCTGTGCGAGCCAAGCTTTGTGTCCTCCCAGGTGCTCCCTGAGCAGAGGCAATCTTCAAGGCTTCAGGCTCTGAGGGCCAATGTGTTTGTAGTTTTTTTTTTTCTCCTTCCTCAAAAGACCTTTGTAACAGCAAGAGAAGAGCAGGGAAGAGGAAGCAGAGGAATGGAGTTTGTGTGCTCAGCAGGGAGACAGCACGACAGCCGTTTGAAGTCTTTGCAGGGGGATCTGTGCCATCCCTCTGCTCACAGGTATTGCACACAGCAGTTAGCAAAGGGGGATTTTTGCAGCTCGTTGTGTGCTGATCATTTGGCAGTGCCTGCAGAACTCGGTGGGGTCATCCTTGTGCTGCTGGTGGTGGGGAGGAAGCTCAGGTACAGGGGAATGCTGTGATACCTCTGCAAGGCTCATCTAGCTTCTCTGAAGAACCTTCTCTTCTGAGACAGAGATGTTTTTCTGTGACACAGCAGGAGACAGTGTCACATCTGTTGATAGCAATGCTGGCAATAATACAGTTGAGAGTGTTTAGGTGAAAAGATTGATCTGCAGGTCAGACCAAGATTTTGCTGGTTTGGTTTTTTATCTCCTTTTTCATTCTCAAAAGGGAACACGTAAAAGGAAAAGGTACAACTGAAATCTGTCAGAGCAAGTTGTGACCTTTGTCTCAAGTGAAAATCTGGAATCTTTTGTTGGTTTGATTGTTGCTATGGATTTACTACAATGAGATAAGGATTTGATCAAGTTACTTTAATTTGTGTGAACTGTGTTTAATTGACATCTGTCTCTTTATCCACTCGTACCTTGGTGATATGCACACGGCTACCTGTATGTGACTAAAATGGTACTTCATTGTTGTAGCTGCAGAACTAATTCACCTCCCTAGTTTCTGTGGCTAAATCCTCAGTGGGACGTTAAGGAATTGTCCAGTTTGAGCTGCAGTGCCTGCTGAATTTGCCAGTGGGGAAGCCATGAGGTGCTCTCCCATAGTGCCTCCAGCCAGGCAGGTAGAAGAGAGGCAGGGATGTGGAAAAGACCTGATTGTTACCATTTCTGAGTTTATCTGAAGTTTGAGTTAAACCTAACTCCCTCACTAGCACAGTGTTACACAGATTCCTTGGGGAAGTGTGTTTTAATGACTGATTCTCCTTGTGTAAATACAGTGCAGAATTTAAGGTTTTGAGGTTATTTGAATTTTGGATAAAAGGAACTCTGACAGAACTGTTTAATCTGATGCACTGACTGTACTTGGTTCTGCATTAGGCTTCAAGGAAGAAGTTGCAGGCAACCTATTCTTCCTGAATAGGAAATATTTTTCTTCTCTGTGTGGACAGCTGCTCAGCTGCAGGTAAAACATGTTAAAGTTTATGGGACTGCCAGCTGGAGCCAATTAAAATCTAATGGAGCAGAGTTGGCACTAAAATATCTTATTCTGCCCTAGCAATGCAGAGGTTTTGTTCTGCTACTTATACATGATTTAAAAGGTTTACAGTGTTGTTAAGAAACACATTCACTTACCATTTTGCAAACCAAGATGTGTTTGAATTTAAAATCTGACACAGAAATGTTACAGTTTGGATCCTTTAGTGGAGCCACAATTCCACCAACTGTGAAGAGTCATGATGGAAGGACTTTGCCTGCCTGATGATGTTCTCCTTTAAGTGTATGAGGGGGAAGCAGAGAGCTAAGTAATTTGCTTTGGTCACACCAAGGTTTTGCTACATACCTAGGAACAAATACAAGTCTTAAGACAGGTGATCTGTCTTTTAGTTCTGCCTGCCACAAGCAAAATAAACCTAGGACAAGACTGGAAGCCTGAGTTGCAGTGTTGGAGAGTGAAAATCATTATGATTGAGAGGAACATGGTTGAGGGAGACATAGGTGAGGTGTGCTAGAGAGAAAAAGAGCTGTCTGGAAAGAGAATTGAGTTCATCAAACATACAAATTTCACCACTGTATGAAACATGGCTCCTGTAGGCAATCTTTTTACCTAGGAAACGTTTCTATTTCTTTATTTTGTGGTAGTTTAAGTACATTTCACTTGCATGTTTTCATTGAGAATATTTGGTTGTTTGCAAGAAGATTTTTGTGATAAACAGGAACTCAGTTGCTTGTGGTTGTTTCTCCACAATCTTCAAGATTGCTCAGGGCACAAAAGATACCCTGGTCACAGGTACAGAAGTAATCCTGTAGATCCATGGAAAAGGAAAGAGATGATTCCTAAGGCATAAGCCCAGAGCTCATTGTCCCACGGTTTCCACAAACAAGCAGGCAACGCAGAAAGCATTTGAAAGGATAAGCAATGTGAGTAGTGGATATTTCTAAGTGTGATAAATTAGACCTGATTTCTCTCTTTTGCTATTCGTGGGGCATATCCAAGCTGCTTTTAAACGTTCTGCCATTTATTCAAAGGTTTATATATTCAAAGAGTGATCAACGTTGCCAATTTTAATCCTCACCTGGCCAGTTTTAACTTGGAAATGGATTAATCTATGCATGTGTTCATACCTGCTGCCAGGGGTCCAGTTGCTCTAGAAAGCAGGAAGAGGATTGTGAGGAAAATAAAAGATCATGAAAAGTAATTGAGTTTAGATGTACTCGTATGGAACAGTTATACAAAACCTGAAAAGCTCAGTATTTGGGTGAGGTGCTTCAAAATGTCAAAGGAGTGTCACAAATTTTAGGCTGCATCTAGTGTAGTGGTAACCACAAACTCTTGATTGTCCTGCATTGACTTGTCACAGTGTTTAACTGGTGCCTGGGTGCTCAGTCTTCTTGTGGATGAAGTAGCTTGCACTGCTGTTAGGATACAGGCACTTGCTTGCTGTCTTGACTGAATGCCAACCTCAGATCAGTCTGAGTTGAGTATTTACTGTTAGACCACTTGGAGGTGAAGATGTGGAGCTCAGAGAGAACTGTCCTCAGCACAATGAGACTAGGGCCCGGTCTGATGCAGTCTCAATATTGATTTTTTTTTTTTTTTTAAATAATTTTCCTTTTCTAGAGCCTTCAGGAACCATTTCTGTCTGTTTTTGTGATAATAAGTTAATCATACTAAAAGTAAGTTACTTGAACTTGACACAGCTAAAATTATGTAGCTCTCCTTATGATACATTCATCTCCTCCAAACACTGAAACTAAGAATTCAAACAGAACTGGGGATAAGCAGCTGTAGTGTGGTCTGAGATGCTCTCAGGAAGCCACTGGAAATACTGCATAGGTGGTGTTACTGTACCTGCAGCATGGCCAGAGCACTTCCCTCTCTGAACCTGTCAATGTGTCACTTAAAATGGGCATGAAATGTAACCTTTGGAGAGACACACAACTTCTGAACATCAGTAACAGCTTCATAATGTTAGAGAGAAAGGAATAACCTAATTGGAGAATAAACGTAGACTTTTCTTGGCTGCTATACAGGCAGATTTATTGGAAGCACTATAGTACTCTTAATTCCTAATTCATCTCCTCTCCCCCAGTCTTTATGAGTTACTCCATTTTCCTCTTTCCCTTAGGAGTACTCTTAAATGGCATCTTTTTATGTACCTGTGTTTTAGAGAACATTGTGGAAGAAAAGGAAGAGGAGACCAATTCAAACCAGAATGTAGATGATTCATAAGAAGAACTATTGAGGCTGTAAAAAACAATGGTAGGGATTGTGAGAAGCTGGCATATCCCATTGCACATCACAGAGTTTGTCACTGGTGAAAGGGTTTATTCCTTCTCAGCTGTGTGTGATTTATGCTAGACCTTTTGGCCTGCTTGTGTGGACCTATAGCTATAGTAGAGGGACTCTGTCTAATAGAACTCAGTAACTACCCTGCAATTTATGCAGGATTAGTATTTTTAAAGGGTAGTGAGCATGCTTTAAGTAGGATTTGAGCATATAGCCATGGTTTGTCCTTTGCTGTCAGCAAAGCCATCCTAAGTTCATTTCTTTAAAGAAGCTCCAGGCCAAATGTCAGGAAAAATTAAATCAAGCAGTGATGTAGTCCCATAGGGAAAATGTATTTCAATTGTGAGGTATTCATGGATATAATATGTCATCCTCTGGTCTGTGACTGGGAGGTGCACTTACAGGCAGCGTGGTTTGGTAATTGCTACTTGTTAAGAAATTTGGCTACAATAAAAAAACGACCTGCCAGGGAGAGAGACAGTTCTGTTAATTTTATTTATGAGACTTATCAAAGTTGGAAGGATGTGTGTATGTGGTGGCAAATCCTCTGTGAGTACGGCACCTGTTATTAAAGAACATTGGGTTTGTCCCCCAGCAAGGAGACACCATAATCTTTTAGAGGTTTGTCTTCTGCAGTCTGAGAAACAAGCTGGACTCAGGCCGCTTAGTTTGCTCAGCCACCAACATTTCATTTATCCCTTTTAGCAAACCAATGAATGATGCAGACTTTATCATTATTAGTCTTTTACAGCCAATGATCTAATTTCTCTTTTGAGAATATTCTAATGAGCCTTAAACCAGCACAGCTACCCAATTTGCCCTTCCTGAGGGCAAGTATAAGCAAGTTTTTTGTCTTCCCAACAGAGGTGAGACAAAGCTAGGCTTGTCAGATCAGCCTGGATCCAAACCTGGAAAGAATCAACTATATGCTCTGTAGTTTTGTTTTCATAGGCAGTTTATTTTTATTGTCCTGGCACTTTCTAAATAATACAAATCAGACCCTTCAGTTCAGGTTAGTCTTTAGTGTGCATACCTGACACAGGAGCAATATTGTGTAGGTCATAGATACAGAATCACAGAATCAGGTTGGAAAAGACCTTCAAGATCATTGAGTCCAACCTGTCACCTAACACCTTCTAATTAACTAAACCATGGCACTAAGTGCCTCATCCAATTGCCTTTTAAACACCTCTAGGGACGGTGACTCCACCATCTCTGTGGGCAGCCCATTCCAATGTCAATCTCTCTTTCTGTGAAGAACTTCTTCCTAACATCCAACCTAAACCTGCCCTGGCACAGCTTGAGACTGTGTCCTCTTTCTCTATCACTGGTTGCCTGTCAAGCTGAGATGAAGCCATGAACTGCCTTGTTGTGAGAGACTTCCCTGTCCATGCTGTTGCATTAGCTTATTCTCTAAGCTGTTCTGTGAGTGTAAGGGCTTGCAGTGGTTTTCTTTATTATCCTTAATTAGAGATGGGTTAGCTTAGTGCTCAGGATTACCAATACCACAGATGTGTAGCATTCAAACATCCATGTGGTTCTTAGCCCTGCTATTTGATTACTGTGAAGCACTCCACGTGAAGCACATCTAAAATTTAGGAAGAGTATCTTTTCAGATGCAAATGGCCATTTAAATTGGAGGATGCTGATGCACATTTGATGGCAGCCACCTTCCAGGAAGAAAAGGTTTTATCACTCATTGAAGGTGAAGGATCAATAGACCTGCTCCCTCAGCTGGCCAAAATCATCATACTGCTTTGGGCTCTGAGATTAATGATCTAACCCAGCACTGTTCCCATATCTGAGGAAGAGAGGAATGAAGCCACGTTTCGTGTATTTATATTAAGGATGTGAGAAATAGGAGGGGCCAGATTCTGCTTTAGCTTGTGTCTGGAAGAGATGAATTAGAAACCCAAAGTACTTTGAAGCAGAGCATTTGTGTTATTCCACAGTAACGCTTTCCTAGCCGGAAGCTTAAAGCCAGCCAAAGAAAAAAGTCTGAATCATAAGAATTTGTGAATAGTTTCATTGTGTGCTAGCACAATGCACGAGATGTTCTGGGTAAGGAAGTAGGTTACAGGGAGTTTTGAATAGGAAGAAAACCTCATGTGGTTAACCCTTTAGAGAGTGTAGACAGAGAAATGTTAAAGCAGCTGTTAGCAGGAAAACTAAGGATGTGTTGTCACCAGAAAGCTTCATCTGGCCCTTGCATGTCAAGCAAGCCAGGTCACCTTTTGGGGAACCTTTTATTATTCATGATCTATCTGTAAAATAGTTCTTTTCATATCAGATTCAGTTTAGTTTGTCAGTTTTTTATGTAGACTTGTTGACCCATCTAAAGGGAGACAAAGCTTTCATCATATCCTTTAGTATTCATTTTTTTTTTTGGTATGTCTTGGGAAATCATAAATTATTTGGGGTCTCTTGGAATTAAAGTACTTTGGGAGGCAGTTAACCAGTGCCTCTTCACTGGGAAGGAGGCTGGGTGACAGATCAAAGTCCACCTTACCCATAATAGCAAGCAAAAATTTTAATCAAGCTGCCCATATGACCATAAAGAGGTGATCTTTATTCCTGGGGAGCGGAGGCTGATTTTTAATTCATTGAATCTTTCCAAAGTGCATTTCATTATGGTGGCTTTTCCTTGTTAACACTGCTGGAACACTGCTTTGCTCAGTTTTAGCAGCTTCCTCCAGGTCCTTCCCCAGTCCACCCCAAATGCTGCTGTGTTGCCACAGTTACCTACTTTGACTGTCCTGATTTCTAATGAAAATGCTGCAGAAACCCAAGGTTACTAAGAGCATAGAAGCATGTATGCTGATGACTTTCTTATATGAATGTTTCTTTGTAATCCTCAGATTTGCTCCTAGTCCCCCTCTTTTTCACGTTCTCTTTTTGTTTGAGAGGGTTTTTTTGTTTTGTTTTGTTTTTTTCCCCTCATCTTGGTTATATATTTCAAATACATTTCCCCATTCTACCTTCTTTGCATTGGACACAAAGTGGTGCTTGTAGTAGCTGTAAGTGCTTGTACAGTTGGTTGTTCAGCAATGCCTGCAGGTATTTCCTTGCTTTTTTAGAGACTCATGCACTGCCTATTGACCCTGGCTGAGGCTCTGAGAGATGAGAGCCCTCACTGAACCTGTCAAAAAAGGTTTGTTAAAAGGCAAGTAAAAAAACATTCTGCAATTGACAAATGAAGAAGTCACAGAATCATAGAATGGTTTAGGTTGGAAAGGACCTTAAAGATCATCTAGTTTCAACTCCCTGCCATAGACAGGGACACCTCCTACTGGAACAGGTCACTCAGAGCCTCATCCAGTCTGGCCTTGAACACCTCCAGGGAGGGAGTCTTTGCTGAACATCATGAAAAGATTGAAGAAAGTGCAGTGGTGGACAGCTGTGATTCCTACCCGTTGTTCCTTGGCAAAGAAATTAATGTAGCTATTGTCAGGTGGCATTGTATGTACACTGGCATTCTTGGAGGCATGGAGGTCTCTTGTGCATGGCTGTTATCAGATGGCATTGTATGTACACTGGCATTCTTGGAGGCATGGAGGTCTCTTGTGCATGGCTGTTATCAGATGGCATTGTATGTACACTGGCATTCTTGGAGGCATGGAGGTCTCTTGTGCATGGCTGTTATCAGATGGCATTGTGTGTACACTGGCATTCTTGGAGGCATGGAGGTCTCTTGTGCATGGCTGTTATCAGATGGCATTGTATGTACACTGGCATTCTTGGAGGCATGGAGGTCTCTTGTGTATGTACTCTCTGCTCCTGGCCTGGCCTCCACCGTTGGTGAGGAGAGCACAGCCTGGAGCCAGCTGCAGATGGCAGGGGGAGCTGAAGCAGTGAGACCTAGCTGTCCAGCCCTGCAGCTTCCTATTTCTTTGCATTTATCCTCTGAAAACTCTGGCTGCAATGATCAGACTCATTTATGCAGCCTGGTGCATGATGATAAATATACTGTTTTACAGAAGCCATTTGGAGCACAATGGTTGTCTTGCACTTTTATTTTGGGATTCTTTCCGGGCCATATGACTCAGAACTTTGAAGTCACTGAGCAAAGGGTCAAGCCTTTCTTCACTCAATAGATGCTTTCAGCTCCAAGTGCTACCAGTACATTCAGGAATAAAAATCTTGTCTATTGAAACAGCTGTAGCTCCAAAATGTCGTGAAGCTGCATTAACGCTTCATTTCCTGTGGTGAATCATTTTGCTTATGGAAGTATAAAAGCTAGGGACAGTGGGAATTAAAAAAAAAATAAAAAAAGAAGATAAATAGAAAGGAATAAAAACTGTGTGCTCCAAAATGCATCTTTCTTTGGGTTCATTTCGCTCTGGTTTTCCTCATTGGCTAACTTCACCTCATCACAGCAGTAAAATGCAGTGATACGGAATAATTATGTGTTCCTAAGCTTTTCCAATTGATGAACTGTTGTGAAAATATATTCAGTAAATTCACCTGAGTGACTTTGGACAGCAAAAGACAAGGACGTTATGAATAAAAGAAACACTCATTTGCCTGATATAATGGAGCGTCGCGACCAGAGGAACATCACTGTCGACCTCTATTCTAGGTTAGAGTAGGTTTGCTGTCAGAAACATGAGTTCAGAAGGTGACTATAGACATGACTTGTGGGGCCTCATATTTATGCCCTCCCTCTCTTTTCTGCTCTTAGAATTTAATTTTGGATTGGAAGATCAAGCTTGCTGCTTCTTGCAAGTTAGCAGGAAGGTGATTTTATTTTAGGGTTTTTTTTTCTTTCCCCTGGGAGAAACCAAATGGCAATTTTGCTGGATGAAGGAACAGGAAAAATAAAGCCTAGCTGTCTTTTCATGATCAACTTTCTGTTACTACTCTTATTTAAAATATGATTTACTTCTAAAAATATTCAGATTTAAGGGAGCAGATCCTTGGGGAAAAAGAATGCCCTGCTGTTAACAATTTATTTTGTCAGTAGCTCTATTTTGAGACAGTGCTGCCTTCCCCAGGCTGCGTTATCACAGGGAACAATGAAAACAGAAAAATGCAATGTCATAGATAAAAAGTATACTCATTAGCATTCCCCTGTTTTCCTGCAAGTACTCATCCTCTGCATTTGTCAGCTATACATTAAAACACCAGGGAAGAACTGTGTGTGCTTGTCAGGAGGGGCTGCAGGAGTTCAGGGATGCTGTCTGGGCACACGAGATGGTTTGTGTGCTGTTTAACACACACATGACTTCCTAGCAGTAAGATGTTATTGAAGAATTAACAGATTTCAGAAGGCTGCTGTGAAGCAGTCAGCCAACATGATGGATTGCAAACAAGGGCATCTTGTTGTACAGCGAGGAGTAATAAATTTATCCTGCCGATGATTGGGTTTCGATTTGCGTTTATTTTTCAGCAGCATTGGGATTGTTTTTCTCTCTGTTTTCAAACCACAAAATAACTTACTGTAAAAGCTCAGAGACAGTGGAAATAGATGGAAGATCTAAGAAAAGAGAGGAGACAAAGAGCATTGCAGGGGATGGGTAGCAGAGTGCTCCTTCAGAAAACAGATATTAATATATTTTAATTCCAGGACTATAATTTTAATGAGAGGCTGTAATCTGCCAAGATGCAATGTTGCCTAAACAAAGAGGTAAGCAAACTTTTTGTGCTTTCAGTTTTGAGACTGTTCTAAGTTTCAACATTTCAACAAAGTTTTCAATTTTATGAACTTACGACTAAGTTTTTGAATTTTAAACACCATTTCCATTTGGCTGCCTCCCTGTTTTTATTCACATAAAGAGAGGATGAGAAAGGAGAGGATGTGGAAAGGATTGGTGGAAGGAANTGTAAAGACCTGCAAGTTTTGTCAAAGTAATTAAACAAAACATCCACTCTCTTCCAAAATATTTTTCCCATTTTTTTTAATTACAGAGAACTCAATTTTTGTCTACAGTCACATCCTTTGCAAAAAAATATTGATTAATTCTGCTTGTTAAATTCCTGTGGTAGGAGTGAGAACAGCTAGCATGTGTCTGAGTGATGTGACAACTCTAATTACCCACCCAGGGAATAATATTTGAGAGTAGAGGGATCTTCAGTCCAGGTGTCAAAGACAATGCACAGTCAAGTGCCTGGAAACTTAAACTAGACAAACTCAAGGAGAGGGTAGAAGCACAGGTTTGTAGCAAGGGTGCATGTGGGAGTGTTATCCGTGAGAGGTCTCAGCAGAGAATGCTGCTCTGTCTCCAACACTTGATGTCTCACATCGGTAGGAAGGCTTTCTAAGGGATGTGCTGCCAAGAGCTGAGGGATTTCTTTGATTTCTAGGCTCCATTCTGTCAGAGGCAAAGCCTGATGAGATATCACAGCAGTCCTTCTGGTCTGAAGGTCACAATCTATGAAACGAGATTTTGGGCAGCTTTGCGAGTCTCTGCTCTTTGGCTGTGAGCTTCATCCTCCATGCTGAGCTAGAGGAACCAGAAGCATTGCAGAGAAAGGCTTATCTGAGCATTGCAAGGAGGCGCTTCAAAAGACCTGCATAAAGCAGTACAGCATGTGGCAGGCAGGGCTGCTGTTTCATCTGTGAACCAGTTGACAGTGGTTGGCTTCTAAATGCATACAGCAGGATCACCTTCATTACTCCTCTGCATGTGCTTCTCTCTTCTTTGCTCTAATTCCAACCTCCTCCCCAGCCAGCTGCTGAAGACACAGCAGTGTCTCGATGCTGCCTCTGTCAAGAGAAGAAGGTTTTGCTTTCATGGATGTGATTCACTTCCTGAAGAAAAAATCATTTGGGAAAAGGAATGTTTGAGCCCACCAGTATCTGCTCTTTTCTACAGCTCTTATTAAGGGTGCTGATTGCAAAGCTAGGGAGAGGAAGAGAAGGGTTGTTTCTGTGAGGCAGACAGCTCTTTACTGGTGAGCAAAAGGTGTCCTGCAGAGAGCTGAGGTCAGTGCTGGAAGAGGCACATTCTTCTCTTGGTTTTAATATTGTGTGGAGTTAGATGTGGTGTCACTATCACTTCTGTCCCTACAGAAAGGTGATGTGCAGGTCACATCCTGTAATTTCAGGCAAAGAATAGGTGGAAGAAGGAGATTCAACTGCTATCATTAGTTACTGAGTTGTTAGAACCATGAAAATAAACATGCTGAGCAGAGGGTTATAATCCCTTGAGTGAAGGAGGCTGTTGCATGTGAACAGGAGGGTTTTGCTTTAATCATATGAAGATGACTGAGAAATTGACAAAGTTATTTAAGGATATGCAGGACTGATATTTGTAGTAGCTGAAGAAGAGCTCGATTCGAAGAAAAAACTCGCTTTCATTTTCTTGGTTCTTTATCACTTCAAATGCAGTGACAAAACCCAGGATGGGATTACAGATCTGTGGACTAGGATATGCAGTTCTTTAAATAACTTGGCTTCATAGCTGTCCAGTGGATAAAGAAAAGTAATTTTAAGTTCTCATTGTAAAGAGAGGAGATTGAGACAACTAAAACTGCAGTTTTTCTTGTCACAGTATTTGAGCCTGTCTTATGCTAGGGGAAGGGCTGCAAGTGGCTTCAGCTCCTGGTTTGCCTGAAGTTGCGCCTGTGTGATGTGCTGTCTGCTAGGATCTGAGTCTTCCCAAGGACAGGGTAAGAGGAGTTGAGTAGAGCTGAGATGATGACTTTGTGCCTGCTCAAGACTTTCTCTTGGTAGGAGACAGGACTCCTTTTAGTGGCTGGAATTCTGCTATCCTAGTTGGCAAGAGGAAAGAAGCATCAGGTTAAATTGCAGGCTCCAAAATAATTCATCGGTTAAATCTTGATACATCCGAGGGTTTGTGCAGGATTAGTCAGCATTAATATGGGACATTTGAAGTTAAGGTGTTTTCCCAGAGGCTCAGAAAGGAGTGGAATCAGAGCCAGGATCTCAAGCCAGAATTTGAAGCCAGGTCCTGCATTTGGACAATGAGGCTTGGCTCTCTTTTCCTGGGGTGCAGAGTAGCTGGGTAGAAACCTCTGTTGATTTGTAATACACAATTTCAGAATATCTGCACAACTGAAGTGCAGCACTGATACTTCAGCAGTTGCATTTGAGACCTCTGTGGACTACAGGATTCAGACCTTAGTAGATTTAATGTTTTCTAAATTAATGTTGTAATTGTTTTCACTACTTGCGATTTCCCCCCTGAAATACTGGCATCCGATATACTTTCCCCATCTGCCTGTGTCCAGGTCTGAATGCTTTGTGAGGTAAATTTTAATCTCTTTCTTGCATCATTAGATTCAACAGCTGGCCAGCATTCCCAGCCATGCTGCAGAGGTCTTTGTAACTCATCTGCGTCCTGGTGAAATTTGGAGTTAAATGCCTAAGCTGTGAGCAGTTTTCCCCCCGCTGTTGCTTATGGGTAATTAAAACAAATTGATATGGAATGTATTTTTAAATTTGAGGAAGATCTAATGCTGAGACTGGGAATTGCTTAGGAGGTCGGGGTTTGCTGCTTACATTTGGATAAAGCCTGCTTCATTAGTGCAGCTTGCAGTTATTGTTAATTAGTCCATGCACTACAAAGCAAGGAGGTTGCTTAACTCTCATCTAAATCTCACTTTTTTTTTGGAAAGTGGTGTTATTCCAGTGTCTATAATACAATGACTGTAGGTTTACACATGATGGCTACCATGACAAGCTGAATAATGGTCTCCAAGTCAGATGTGTTCTTTGCTTGATAAAACCTGAGCTCTCTGGTCTTCGGTTGCACTGAGTAGTATCTCAGGTCGAACAAGGGTATAGCTCATTCCCCACGTGTACCTGCATTTTATTCCAGGTGTTTCCTGCTCTAAGCTCTCTGTACCTCGAGGGTGCAGATTCAAGCAGCTGAGTTCTCATCTTACACTTCATTGAAGCTATTTGCTGCAGTGACAGTGAGGTGAAGTGTTGACCCAGGGCTTCTGGCACTGTGAGGTCTGAACTTTGAGGCACCCAACTGAAGATATCCTCACTTGGAATAATTTCCAGCTTTTGCTGTGATCAACCTCATCAGTGACACCTGATTCCTGTTTTGAAATCTAGGTATGCTTAGTGTACATGTTAAGGAAATCAAATCAGCTGTTGAAAGTCACAGCTTAGCAACTGCCTGGTGTGTGCAGTTCCCTGTGTGCCCAAAGAACCAAGTGTGTGGTTACTCAGTATGCAGTTAATTCACAAGGAATGAGTAGCACAGAGGTAAAGGTTTTGGAGACAAACAAGTTATGTGGTGATTTAACATTTTTGGAAATAAATTGCTGCCCACATTAAGTATGTCTAGAAGAGGTCTGTGGTGTGCTGAGGTGAGCAGAGCCTTGGCATGTTGATGTCAATTGCAGGGTACCTTTTACTAAGACTGGCATACAAGTAGCAGTGGAGGACTATTAGAAGTTAAAAGTAAGACTTTGTGCTTTCATTCACAATGCTGAAAGCAGAGAAGTAAAGGGAAGTCTACTTCTTCCCACAGGGATTTAAAATGAAGATATCATTAGTGAGGATGAAAAACTCAGACAGCTGCTGTGTGGGAACGGGAGCCAGCCCCTAACATTGCTGCCATTCTGCTGCAGCCAGTGTCCCCTATTTCCCCACTGGCAGTGCAGCATGCAGTGAGTTTATCCCAGTGTAGCTGCTGGAAAGACGGAGTTATGAAATCTTACACTGATAGCAGTCTTCACTCTGCTGGCTGCTGATGCCCAGCTTAGAATCACTTTTTGTTGTCTCTAGCTGTTGAGGCTATGCCAGCTTGTACCTGCAATAGTGCTTCTGGTCATTCTCTGGGCTGCCTGTTACTGAGCAGTGACCTGTGTTATACCAGTGTTGTCTGAAGGACAGTCTGGGCCCCTTTAGGTACTCTGCTGGATGATCAAGGCTAGTGAAAACACCTTCTCTGGAGAGTCCTGTAGGCTCAGGAGGTTGCTTGTCAGCAGTTACTTTCTGAGGCTGCAGTTATTTACTTGCTTTGTGCTTCTTTACATCTGCTTACCAATTGCCTCATCTGAAGTCATCAGGGCCAGCATTTTACTCCAGATCTTTCCAGTCCTCATGCTTTCCTCTGCTTTGGGAAGGATCGTGGATTGATACCAGCTTCTGGCCAAGAGCTTAAAATGAAGTCTCCCTTTCCACTCCAGTTGCAGGGGATGATTATTCAGGAGTATTCCTGATCTTGTCCCAGATGTTTGCTGTATATGTTTTTGGCCTTACTCAAGCACAAGTAATATTTTTTTTTTCTTTTTTTCCCCAGTTGTCAGGGTTGTTTGCATGCACATCATGTAATCCAGTATTTGGAGAAGCAGGAAAACTCTCCAAAGTGCTTCTGACTTTTCAAGTATTTTAAGCTTTGAAAAATAACTTCTGTCAGAAGTCTACTACGGTGGGGTAGAGTAGAAAATAACAATTACTACGTATTTACTGTTGTTATTTCTCTCTCTCTCTGTATGTTTGTTCAGTGTTAATTTTGCAGTAAGTAATGTTCTGGGGTTTTTAACAACGTTTTATTACATGGAGATACATAGAAGAGTTGGAAAAGTGCATTTATTGTGCATTTGGTATCACAAAGCAACCCTTTTCAGCTTTTAAAGACTATTCAATAATTTTCTCTAGGCATATTATTTCTAAATGTATGCCTTGTCTGTTGCAAATGCTGGCAGTGGAAGCCTAAAGGGAGAGGTAGCAGGAGATGAAGGAGTTTGGTAATGAAAAGACAAGACTTTGTCTTCAGTGTGGAGAAGAAGATCAATAATGTCTTTGATCATTGCCTTTTTGTAAATGCTCAGACACAGGTCACTGGTGACTGGAGCATGCTAAAGCCGTGTGGCCACTTCACATGGATGATCAATACCTAAATGCAAGAACAGCTTCTCTTGAATACCTGGCTGCTTCTTACCAAATGCAATATATGTGGCTTTTAGGGGCTGGTGGATAAACATAATTTTTGTGATGCCAACTTTGTGAGCTTAAGCTACATTTTAATAACTTTTCTTCAGTGAAGATCCAGCTGCACTGGCAAATACCAACCACAGTGTTACCAAGGATCATTCATAGTGGGAGACAGAAGAATAGTCTGAGTACACCATTTTCAGTTCTTTTTGGCCTCTTCCATTAGATTTCTTTGGTGTTTCATCATCTGTGAGTGCCATTCTTGCCATTTTTCCAGCATGCATGTGTGGGTGAGTGATAATCAGAGGTGAAAATGAACTGCTGCATCCTTCCCTTCTATATTCTTTTGTCTCTCTTTTCTTTCCCATCTGTTTTTTTTTTATTTATTTAGCTACTTTACTTTTGTTAATTCTCCTTTCACTGATATTTGACACCAAGGAATGATATTTACTTGGAAGGCTTTCAGGGTTTTGGTTGAAGAGATGGAGAGGCTAATGTAGTGAAGAAGCAGACAGAAGATGTTCATATGGCAGATGTTCCAACTTCTGCTAATGAGCCCAGCTCCTAGACTTTTATATGTATCTGAAACCCAGCCTCAGATCTGACTTGTCAAAGTGTCCCTAACTATGGAGTAGGCTGACTTGAAACTTCAGGACAGAAATCTTCCTGTTTTCCTATCATCTACAGCTTTGAAATGTAAGTCAGTATTGATTTTGTGTGTGTGTGTGAGAGAGTGTGTGCATATCTATATAATTCTTTCCCCCAACAACTACAGAATCACAGATGGTTAGAGGCTGGAAGGGACCTTGAAAGCTTATCGAGTCCAACCTGCCTGTCAGAGTAGGATCATCTATACCAGATCACACAGGAATGCATCCAGGCAGGTCTCGAATTCCTCTCCAGAGAGGGAGACTCTGCAACCCTCCTGGGCAGCCTGTTCCAGTCTTCTGTCACCCTCACAATGAAAAAAACCTTCTCGTGTTTCCATGGAACTTCCTGTGCCTCAACTTCCACCAATTATTTTAGAATTCTCTTTTCTGTAGTTTTTCTTTTCTTCTATTTTGTCCAACACCTTTTTGCCATTTCCAACACATGCAGAATGCTGTGGAATAAAAATCCACATAGAGGCAAGCACCTTAAACCTGCAGTGTACTACTTACCTGCTGTGTGGGCAAACACAGACCATTTGAGGGCTCTCTAGTCTGAGGACAAAACCAGTTTCAGAGAACAGGAGAGTGAGAAATAAAATTCCCCCTTTCAAGAACTGGGGCAGAAATAGGATGCCATTTGGGTTTTTCTTCAGCTTCCACATTTTTGGTCAAAGCTATGTTTCTCACAGGACTCCAGCTACTTCAAAGTCATTCTGCCTGCCAAAGTTTCACAGTTTGGCCTGAAGTTTCTGGTACAATAGAAGCCGCTGAGGGCTTTGAGATCTCGTGGGGTGTTTTGGCCAAAAGACTCTTGTTCGTTAAAAATTGAAGTGGAGAGTTAAAAAACTAAGCCTTGGGAAAGAATGTGTAATGTTTTTTAAAAGTCTAGACAGTTCCTGCTGCCTACGTGTTTAAAATGAGTGCACTTTATTGCATTTTCCCCATGTTAAAACCATGGCATACAGCACAGAGAGGAACCCATTTCACTGGCTTTGTAATTCATCATTTGTATACTGTTGCACTGTAAATTAGGACCTTGTCTCTTAACAGCAATGAGCTGAGAAACCATTGTGATTGAATTGCAGCCTAAATACACAAGTGTCAGCAGTAGGTGGAGGAAGTACCAGTCTGGTTGTGGTGGTTTGGGAGTTACTTGTCCCCCCCTACTTNAGGATGGGCAAGGGGAGTTAGAAGCAGAGTGATTAGTTAGGGTAACAATAGAAGCCCAGGGAGAAGACACACCAACTCCAACAGAGAGAGGGAGACTCTCTGCCTTATCTATGTTTGTGTCCTTGTTTTTATACATCTCAGCAAGCCTGTGAGTGAGCAGACATCACCATTATTTTCTTTTCACAACCTATAATCTATTTTTTTTCCATTAAAATATTCCAATTAGCCTCAAACCAACACAGTAGTTATCTCCCTCTTTAAAATCAGGCTATAGGCCTGGGGAAGTGCAGTGAGTTGGACTTACATACTGTGTGCCTGCTCAAGGCCTGGTTTTCCAGGCACAAAGCCCACATTTTGCAAAATCTCTGAACATATGAATCTGTTTTATAGGCCTGGGTCTGCCATAGAACAGGTCAGAGTTATTGCAAACTCATGTGGGAGATCTCCCTGAATATCCAGGATGAATCAGCTGCTGGTATTCCAGCACCCTTTTCACTGCAAGGAGATGTGAATGGGGCTTTCCATGGCATTCCCAAGCCAGACAGCCCAAAGAGGGATTGCAAGGCTACTGCAGGGGTTCTCTTGCTTTCACAGTAGTGACCTGCTCAGCTTTCACCACTGAGATACAATCACAGACTGTCACATGGAATGCCATTGCTTAGCTGGAAGGCAGATACACGAGTGACTGCAAGCTGCTGTCTGCTTGTGATCAAGGCAGCTATAAAATTCTGCCACTATTCTATAGAAAAAGAAGTTGTGTGTGTTAGTGTGGAGTTTGTCCAGGTTCAGGTTATGAAAACGTTGGAATCACAGAATGGGGCTGGAAAAGACCTCTGAGATCATCCAGTTCAGCCTATAACCTAACAAAACCACATCAGCTAAACCATGCCAAGTGCCACATCTAGTCTTTTCTTCAAGACCTCCAAGGATGGTGACTCCACCACCTCCCTGGGCAGCCCATTCCAGTGCCTAATCACCTTTCTGTGAGGAAGTGCTTCCTAATACCTAACCTAAACCTGCCCTGGCACAGCTTCAGACCATGGAGTTCGAATCCTTAGAACTAAAGCACTTAGTATTGCAGTCTGATAAATAATATATTTCTCATTATAATTTCTCTTTCTATTTAGTTGTTTTCATTTATTTCTGTTGACATGCAAAAATTTTTTGTTGCTACTTGATCAAAAAGTCAGATTTTTATACAACAGCTTCTGCTTGCTTGAGTTGATTTTAAAGCAAATTAAAACTACCTTTTTGAGAGCAACTTTCCTTTTCAGTTAATCACTTTTGACTATATTCCAGGAGTTGTCTTAATGCATCTTCTAGCACTAAACATTTAGTTTATTTCCTTCCTTATTATAAAACCACTTTCTGTAACAGGATTGCCATTTATTTCACCAGTACAGAAATGTTCTGTATCATTATGAAAGTAACCACCTGGAGTGCTATAAGTAATGCACAGACATGGAACAGAACTCTGCTCTTTATTACAGATTTTCAAATGCAAAGTAGCTGCATGTCAGTTTAAAATAACTATTGACTAGAGCAGAGTTGCTCAAGATTTATACTTGTGTAATTGAGAGCAAAGTGCAGCTTCATGTATACATCTTCTAATAATGCAGCAGTATGGCGTGAGAAGTAAATCTAAGCTTTATTGCTGTCCAATAAATTATCTGGTAAGCACTATAATGGAACTACAAACCAGTTCATTAGGTGCAGCAGTATTGCTAGATTGGTTCTAATGTAAGTTAGGTAGTTGCAGAATGTCAGTGGCTGATTGTGAATATTATTGCTGTGACAGCAACAGTTAATTCAAATGATGATGGGACTTTAATAGATGGGGTTGTGTGACAGAACTAGCAAAAGCAGATTTGCTGAATAATTGGTTCATTCTTGGTACACTAAGTCATTGATTTTTATTCTCCTCCTCATCCTTCCTCTTAGTTGTAATCATCAATCTGATCATAGGTGCATCATGCCCTGAAACTGCAGCTACAGCTGTAGCAAAAGTTCAGTGCCTGTCAGGAAAGAGCAAGGGGAATACCAAACCAAATCCATCCCCAGGCCAGCAGGTCTGTGGTCCAGGAGGTGCAAGTCATGAAATGAAGCAAGGGAAGTCTCATCCTGGGCTGCCAACCACCTCCACTATGCTGTCATCAGAGCTGGGACAGCAGCAGGGCTTCTGCCACAAGCCTGCTGAGCTCTTTCTTCTCCTTGCTCCTAATTTAAACAAAATAATTAAGTTGCAGACTAATGTGGTGCTTTGCAAGTGCAAAATGCTGTGCTTACACTGCAGACTTGATGTAGTTGTTCTTTTATTCATTCACTCTTCATTGATTTGATTAGTTGCTCGAAAAATAAATCTCAGATCAAGGACTGTTTCATGCTGTCCCCTCCTCTGGCAGAGTGGTTGCTCAGCCATGTTTGTATACCTGAGCCATTGCAAGTGTGTGCAGGTAATGAGCTCAGGCTGTGGGGTGCATCTGCAGCCTCTCCAGAGTACCAGCCTCTCGGAAGGTGCTGGGAGGCTGTGTACATAACCCTGTACATGGTGTAGTACATAACCCTGTCTAATGTATTGTTTGATAGCACCACTCTCTGCCTTGTACTGCCCTATTCAAATGGATGGTAGCTGTTGGAAGAGCCATTTTAAGGAGAAGTGAAGGACATGAACTAAAGCACCGGAGGCAGTTAGTTAAAGTGTGTCTTGAGAGGCAGCTGCCCAAAGATCAGAGGTAGCTCCAGACTG
Source organism: Ramphastos sulfuratus (assembly GCA_013399055.1). NCBI lineage: Eukaryota > Metazoa > Chordata > Aves > Piciformes > Ramphastidae > Ramphastos > Ramphastos sulfuratus. The sequence goes on along the minus strand of WBNM01046176.1, from coordinate 259,853 downwards.
TATTAGGATAAATCAATTTTCTTATCTAGTAACTTTTCTCAGAAAATGTGGAGTTGGAGCTATATTCAGTACCTCAAGAGTCCTGCTTTGATTTTGTTTTTGCATGCTGGAAGCTTTGATTGGACCTGTGTGTTAACTTGCCATCACGTCAAGGAAGTGTTACATGGCTTCATCAATACTCATTTTCCTGTGCCCTGCCTGCCTGACGTGTTCTGCAGCAGACAGGGAGAATAACAGCTCCTTGCTGCTGGTGCCACTGCAGTCCCTTGCATTTGCAGATTCTGCTTTTAGTGTCATGTAACTGCGTTTAGGAGCTCAGACCGTGCAGGGAGCAAGAAAACTGTTCCTTTTCTACATACTCTGTCAGAGTCACAGAATCAGCCAGGTTGGAAAAGACCTTTGAGATCATTGAGTCCAACCTGTCACCTAACACCCCATAATTAACTAAGCCATGGCACCAAGTGCCTCACTCAGTCTCCTTTTAAACATTCCCAGGGACGGTGACTCCACCATCTCCCTGGGCAGCCCATTCCAAAGGCCAATCTCTCACTTCTTCCTAACATCCACCTTAAACCTGCCCTGGTGCAGCTTGAGTCTGTGTCCCCTCCTTTTGTCACTGGTTGCCTGGGAGAAGAGACCAACCCCCACCTGGCTACAGCCTCTCTTCAGGTAGTTGTAGAGAGTAATAAGGTCTCTCCTGAGACCTCCCCTGGTCTATCCTCACCATTATTGTATCCTCTGAGCTCAGCTGTGATTCCACCTGGTTTCTAGAATGCCTCTTTTGGGATAGCTTTTTGGGTCTTTATTTCATAGGATAATGAAGTGTTGACCTAAACTATGGACTCAAATGCCCACACGGCCAAGGAGAGGAAGAAATTACTTAGATAATATTCAGGTTTTGATTTCTCTTTTACTAGCATACAGTATTTTACTGGGTTCTCAAGAGCTGAGAAAGTCAGGCTTGTTAATCTGCAGTCTGCAGGATTCTTGCAGATGCTTCTCAAATAGCCTTGTACTCTAAGAACTCTGGACTGATCTTCTGCCAAAATCCAGGAGATATTCTCCTGCCTTATCCTGATAAGGCAGGCAGTATTTGCTTGGTATCCTGTCAACCAGGCTCTAGACTAGCATAATGAAATATGTGCTGCTCTGCTATAATCTTTAGTGGTTGGGTAACATTTAAAATAATTTCCAAATGGAAAGCTCAATTGCAGTTCATAATTATGGCCCTTGTCTTACAGAGAGACAAGATTAGGTACAACAGCTTAACAGCACAAAGCCTTGTTGAAATATTATAAATCTGGAATACTTTCTAAATCTCTAATTTTGTGCCTTGCTTCTGAAAAGCATTAGGCAGGAATTAGTAATTTTTGTTTTGTAATAGTTTGTAGTATACCTGAGACAATCTGATTGAAGCATTTGGATGCTGCTAGATAAATTCAGCTTTGCATCTAAATATTTGTCTTGATAAAGTATCAATTGCTGTCTATACAGATGCTTAATAAGTAACAACCATTTCCTCTTCCACCTTCTCCCTTATGGGCTTTTTCTTACCAGTGCTGACTGGTGAGGCCAAGTGTCACATCCTGGACTTGGCTCACAACACCCCCAGGCATGAGGCAAAGTGGCTGGAAAGCTGCCTGACAGAAAAGGACATTCAGGTGTTGGTCGACAGTGCATGAGCTAGCAGTATGCTCAGGAAAGTCCATGGCATCCTGGTCTGTACCAGAAGCAGTGTGGCCAGCAGGACCAGAGAAGTGATTTTACCCTGTACTGGGCACTGGTGTGGCTGCATCTAAAATATTGGATTCAGTTTTGGGCTCCCTGCACTATAAGAAGGGCATTGAGGTGCTGGGGCATGTCCAGAGAAGGGCAGCAAGGCTGGTGAAACATTAAAGGCACAAGTGTTCTGAAGAGCTTCTGAGGAAACTGGGGTTGTTTAGTCTAGAGAAAAAGAGACTCAGGTGAAGCTACCTTGCTCTCTACAGTTACCTGAAAGGAGGTTGTAGTGAGGTGGAGGTTGGTCTTTCCTCCCAAGGAACAAGTGATAGAAGAGGAAATGGCCTGAAGTTGCAGGAGGGGAGGATTAGGTTGGGCAATAGGAATAATTTTTTTCACTGAAAAGGGTTATCTAGCATTGGAACAGGCTACCCTGGGAAGTGGTTCAGTCACTATACCTTGAGATATTTAAAAAATGTGTAGATGTGTCATTTAGTGACTTCATGTAGTGGTGGACTTAGCAGTATTAGGTTACTGGCTGGACTCCATGATCTTGAAAGGCTTTTCCAACCTAAATGATTCTGTGAAATCATGGAATGACATGTGAAATGCAAACAAATCACTACCAGGCAGTTCCTGAGGGATTTTTAGATTTAATTTAATATTTCTTGGCTGGATTAGCTTTCATCCTATGGTAGTATGATGAAGACTTCTCTATGAAGCTGTATATAAAATAAAATGATTTAAAGAATAATGTAGATAGTTTCACTCTGATAATTATTATGATTGTTAAGCCTTAAAGATCCAGGAGGCTCTGTGAATCTGAGTGAGTATTTTAGAGCTCTGCTAAGTTTATCTAGCAGTTTAACTAATTCTAAATGTAGTTTGAAGTTTCAGGAGTGATTCAAAAGAAATAGATATCTCTAAATAGCTGCATGTTCTGCTGTGCCCAAATGTATACTGTTTTAAAACCAATTACAGCAACCTAATTTGCATTTCAATGTTTGCTTATGGAAATTAAACCTACCTGAGTCAGATATTTTTTTTCTTTAAGGGCAACCATGTGGGGCCCCATAATGCATTTAAAAAGGACATTGCTCATGGTATGAACACAGTGGAGTATGGGAGACCTCATTGCTCTCTACAACTACCTGAATAGAGGCTGTAGCCAGGTGGGGGTTGGTCTCTTCTCCCAGCAACCAGTGACAAAAGGAGGGGACACAGCCTCAAGCTGCACCAGGGCAGGTTTAAGGTGGATGTCAGAAAGAAGTTCTTGGCAAAAAGAGAGATTGGCCTTTGAATGGGCTGCCCATGGAGATGGTGGAGTCACCATCCCTGGGAATGTTTAAAAGGAGACTGAATGAGGCACTTGGTGCTATGGCTTAGTTAATTATGAGGTGTTAGGTGATAGGTTGGACTTGATCTCGAAGGTCATTTCCAACTTGATTAATTCTGTGATTCTGTGACTCTGATTGGAAGGTAAAGCAAATTGATTTAAACTGCCTCTAGTGATGCTCAATAAGAAGTACCCACACATACTACAGTTGGTAAGTGGTAACTTCTTAAGTGCTTGGGACTCCATGACTCCCTGTAAAGTGCCCCTATCTCCAGGAGAAACTTAGGGCTCAGGCTTGTAATCAGTTTACGACAGCTTAATAAATTAGCATGCATCATCTGAGGCACCACAGTGAAAGCCCTGCAACATAATCTACCTTAAATCTCAGTGTAAGAGGTTTGAGCTCCCTGGGATTACCTGGCTGTGGGCTGAGTGTGTGGAAGGATAACAGCGTTGTGGGGGTGTGAATTAGAGATGATAAGGAGTAGCGCAGGGATAAGTGTTTCTCTTTACCCTCATGCAGTGGATTACAGCCACTGGTTTGGAAATGGAGAATCTGTAGTAGAACTCTTTCTGTGGTACTCTTCAAAGCCCATAAATTATTTACATATGTATAGAACCATAGAATCATCATAGAATGGTTTAGGTTGGAGGGGAACTCAAAGCTGATCCAGTTCTAACACCCTGCCATGGGCAGGGACACCTCCCACTAGTACAGGTCACTCAAGGCCTCATCCAGCCTGGCCTTGAACACGTCTAGGGAGGGAGCAGCCACAACCTCCCTTGGCAACCTGTGCCAGTGTCACCACCCTCACTGTAAAGAACTTCTTCCTAACATCCAATGTAAATCTCTTCTCTTCCAGTTCAAACCCATTGCCCCTTGTCCTGTCATCGCAAGAGCTTGTCAATAGTCCCTCCCCAGCCTTCCTGTAGGCTCTCTTCAGATACTGGAAGGCTGCTACAAGGTCTTCTCGAAGCCTTCGCTTCTCCAGGCTGCAGAGCCCCAACTCTTGTAGCCTGTCCGCATAGGAGAGCTGCTGCAGCCCTCTGATCATCTGTGTGGCCTCCTCTGGACTGGCTCAAAGAGTTCCATGTCCTTCTTTTGTATTTCTTTGGAGTTTTCTTTATTGCTAATTCCATTAAGCCCATGTTTAAAAGTTCAAATTATATATCTTCTTTTCAAAAATGACAGAATTTTCAGATCATTGAAAGTTGCTTCAGGCTAAGCAGTTTGTAAAAACAGTCCATGTGTTCAGGCTGTTAATAAATTGTGTGAGCCTAGCTTTAGCACCTTCAGAATATGGGCCAAAGTCTATTGCGTTAATAAGATATCTTCCATTTATCTTAAAGATATTAACTTGATCTCTAATTGATTCTGAGCTCCTCCTGCATATTTAGAATTTCTTTCTTCTTCTCATGTTGTAATGGAAGGGCCTGTGGAGAGAGATTGACATACAGTGGTCACATCTGTGTAGCCATACAAAAGTACCCAGCGATTTGAGTTAGGAAAGAATTGTTCAGAGGCTGAAATCTGTCCAGTACAGGCCAACAATGGAAATACAACCTTTCTGTAATTGGCATTCCTGTTCCTTACAGGTGTAACCTCTTCCCTGAATTCTTTGAAGAGTTAAAATATGCTAACGAGCAATATTTGACTTCATAGAATCATAGAATGGTAAGGTTGGAAGGGACCTCAAGGATCATCTAGTTCCAACCCCCTGCCATAGGCAGGGATACCTCCCACTAGCACAGGTCACTTAAGGCCTTGTCCAACCTGGCCTTGAACCCCTCCAGGGAGGGAGCAGCCACAACCTCCCTGGGCAACCTGTGCCAATGCCTCACCACCCTCACTGGAAAGAACTTCCTCCTGACATCTAGTGTAAATCTCCCCTCTGCCAGTTTAAACCCATTCCCCTTGTCCTGTCATTGCAAGACCTTGTCAATAGTCCCTCCCCAGCCTTCCTGTAGGGCCCCTTCAGATACTGGAAGGCTACGTTAAGGTCTCCTGGAAGCCTTCTCTTTTCCAGGCTGCAGAGCCCCAACTCTCTGTCTGTCCTCATAGGAGAGTTGTGCACTTCTCTGCAAGGTGAAGCAGTGCTTCCAGCTCACCTTCCATTTCCTTGCAGTGTCCAACAGTTGTCTGAAGTACATTTGTTCATGTAGCCCTTTGGAAAAAGGAAAGGAACTCAGAATGTGAGGACTGCAGGCATCCTCCTGCTGACTTGAATCCAGTCACATTAGTTAATGAAGCCCAAATGTTGTTATTTTCCCAGCTGGCTGGGTGGTACAAAGCAAGCATTAAGACCTTAATCTAATTCTTCCTGCAAAAGCATTTGTCTTGCCTTACAGAGCCTTGGTAATCTGATGGCCCTGTGACAACTGTGCAGCCAAATTAGGCTCTCTTCTGTTGAAGACACTGTAGATCACAGAGTCACAGAATATTAGAGGTTGGAAGGGACCTCCAGAAATCATTGAGTCCAACCCCCATGCCAAAGCAGGATCACCCAGGATAGGCCAAACAGGAATGCATCCAGACAGGTTTTGAAAGGCTCCAGAGGAGGAGACTCCACAACCTCTCTGGGAGCCTGCTCCAGGGCTCTGTCTCTCTCGCTGTAAACAAGTTTCTCCTCATGTTGAGGTGAAACCTTCTATGTTTAGGTTTGTACCCATTGCTCCTTGTCTTATTGCTGTGGATCACTGAAAAGAGCTTGGCCCAGCAACTTGACACCCACCCTTAAAATATTTATACACATTGATAAGATCTCCTCTCAGTCTTCTCTTCTCCAGACTAAAATGAGCTCAGAGGGTTGTGGTTGGCCATGCTGGACCTGCTCTGTTGGTAGCTTGAGGGTGGCAGCCTTCACACTGTCATCTCTGGGTCTCTGTTTTCTGTCTGTGTATGGAGAAGCAAATAAACGCAAGCAGGGATCTAGAGCACTTTCGAGACTTTAACAATTTAGGGCAATGCTCATGTTTTCTTTTATCTTTTGTTAAACCTCTTTCCAAGTCTAAGTACTGTGTTTAAAATTCAGATACATAAAATCAAGATGAAATAGTAAGCTGGGATGCTATTTTGTGGGAATTTAATCAAGATAGCATTGTTACTGTTGTGTAATAGAATATTTTTTATTAATGCATTTAAATAGTCAAATTCAGATATGATCAGACAAATTAATGAGATGCTATTTGACTTGAATTGCAATTCATTATTAGTATCACCACGTTTGTAGATCTGTACTAATGCCCATGCACCACACAAGTTCAGAAGGACAGCTCTGTTATGGAATGCATTGAGTGAGCACACACAGTTGGGAAGTGTCTTGGAATGTGTCATTTTGTGTATTTAATATGGGAAGATTTCTGTGATATGGTAGTGATCTATAAATATTAAGACTGGAACAGTAGCTAATTAAGGCAAACCTCTCTCTTACAGGCAACAATGGATAAAGGAGAGAGGTTTGGGTTTTGTGGGTTTCATTTCTTCATTCCAAATTTCATTAACTTCCATTGATGAAGGAGCAGAGATACCAGAATGAGACCAAGCTCCATTGTAGCTTTCAAAGAGGTGAATATCATAGAATCATAGAATGGTAAGGTTGGAAGGAGACCTCAAGGATCATCTAGTTCCAACCCCCGGCCATAGGCAAGGACACCTCCCACTAGCACAGGTTACTCAAGGCCTCCTCCAACTTGGCCTTGAACACCTCCACAGAGGGAGCAGCCACAACCTCCCTGGGCAACCTGTTCCAGTGCCTCACCACCCTCACTGTAAAGAACTTCCTCCTAAATATCATCTCAGATTAAATAAATAAATAAACATAGACAATATAACACATTTCTTTTTCTGAGATCGGCAAATAAGGAAGAGATGATAGAAAAATAAAGAATAGTTTCTAACCAATCCTTTACTCAAGATTTTCCTGTCTTCAGTTATAAAAGTATCTTGACTTCTGGAATCTCTGTATGTATTTTACTTCCTGCTCAGATCTTCTCTGGCCTTGTTTTGGAAGAATGTGGTTGCATTTTATTTTTGGTGTCATGTATTTTCTTTCTCTTCCATGAGATGCTTCCAAGATATTATTAGCATTGCAGTCTGGAGGAGATAGTCTAAGACATTACTTGAAAGCACAGGTTTAAGGGTATGTGCTGCAAGTTGTTCTGTGACTCTGTTGGTAGACAGTCTCTTTGTCATCATTCCAAAAGGCTGGTGGGCTTAGGCTGATACTTGGAACTACGTGTAGAGAGGAGAGTGGTTATAAAACCTCATGTGGGTGCTGAAGCTTAGAGAAGCTCCCTTTCACACCAGTGCCTGTCAATTAGTTTCAGAAAAGAGGGAAGGCCTGCACCTGTCTTGTCTCCTTTCACCATTTCTTATCCTAATTTTTCTGCAGCAACATAGAGGCTGGAAGGTGCTCAGTGGCACTGTATGGTGCTGCTGCTCTTCAGGCAAGCCTGTGCCAGTGTTATCTGGGCAGTGAAAATGCCTTTGAACCTTTTTATAGATGTGGTTGAATGTGACTTTCTCTGGTAATCCTTTTCCATGTTTTCTTACTCAGAAAGGCTGACAACTGCCTTTTTCCTAGAAGGTGAGATCTGAAATTGAGTAGATTTAGTAGCTGTCTTTCATCATTCTGTTAGGAGGAAGAGGTCAGGCCACTTAGAGATGATGAAGACTGATAGATCACAGACAGGGTCAGAAACAGAATTTGCCTCATTCTCATAGAATTATCTTAACTCTTGAAGAACTGGGTTTTGCTCCAACTTCTGCTCCATAGGCACTATTTTCAGCTGACCTTTGTGGAGCAGTTTATAGCAAGGGTCTACTGCCAAGCTAAATACTTCACCTTAATCACTGATGACATAAATCTGAGTTTTGGGATTTTTTCCCCACCTTTCATCATTTCATGAACAATTGTCTAACATTTACCTTCTTCAGAGTTTTGCGTTTCATTTTGGTTCTTGGTCTTTCTTGTAGCCAAAGAAAGAATTACAAAATGCCAGTGCACAAACTTTGCCATGGTGCATCACATGTCCACTGATACCAGCAGATTGAGTTGTGTGAGCACATGGCATAGAGTCAGTTCTAAAACCTTTACTGATGGGAGGTTTGTCAACAGGCCCTTCTCAATTTCCTAGAAGAGAGAAGTTGGCAAGGAAGGGCCAGTTCAGTTTCAGGAAGCTGTTGCCATATGGTAACTAAGCAGTGATTTCTATCATTGCTTAGCTTTTGCATTAGAAGTCTTCTGAAGCCAGTGACTTGAAAAGCTTTGTTCTGTAATGTCCATATGCAAGACCAAATTGAAACATATTGCTGTTCTGATATGGAGGGGCTGACATTGCTACAGCTTTCTCTGTTACTTCCAAGGCTGTCAAGACACTATCGGTGTTTAATGTCATTAATGTGTCAAGGATCACTATTTCTGTTCCAGTTTAATACCCTGATCCAGATTGGCAGTCTCAGAATCCTCTTATCACACAGAAGTTTCCCATCTCCTCCTGTTGGCAGGTTCTGTGCCTTTGCCCCAGAGTTGCTCTCTCATTTGATGCAGGTGTACAGCCCGGATAGTCTCTCTGTCCTATGAAAATGATATATTCATTCCAAAAGTCCCTTTCCAGATTAAATTAGTGACTCTTAACCATTTTGCACTGTCACCATCTTTCTTACCCATTTCCTTCTAAGAGAAAAAAAAAAAATCTTTCAGCTGAGAGCGTAGTTGACAGTGAATTGACAGCAATTGCACAGAAAGATGAGTCAGTGCAGGTCCGGAAGGTCCTAATAGTGGCACACTGTTCTGATTACAAAGGCTTTGTTGTTGAACTCCAGTAAATGAAACTGGAGCTTTCAAACTCAACTGCTACCTACAACATTTTCATCCTTTGCTTCCTCTGGTATGGTAGTGAAAGAGTATAGGAAGCTCATTCGTTTTTTGTGGTTTGTAACAGACCACAGGGCAACATATCTTGGGTTTCCATCTGATGTAGTTTTCGTGATTTCTGGTCAGGTCTGTATCAAATGTTCTGTCTCAGTTATATGGAAATTGTTTGTTATTAATCCCTATATATGTAGGTTGAAGTATAGTATGCTCCCACTGAGGTATCCAAAGTGATTTTGGCTCTGACCTCAGTGATACCAGAGTTATTTACCTTCTCTACATGCATTTGACAATCCAATTGCCTACTTGGTTTACATTTGGGTATGCTCATCCCTAGCAAATGTATTTGCTAAGTTCCTTTTGGACTTGGTTCTTGATTGCATCCCATGACCAGTATGGCCTTGCTAATAAGGAATTCCAAACAGCTAAGTGATTTAATCTCACCTAACCTTCCATGGTAAGTTCTTTATAATCTTACTTTTACAGTTCGATCATGTTTTTGCTGTACTTGAGGAAAGAATCTTTTGAAAGACATTCAGTGTAAAATGATTTGAAAAAGGTTTCTTCAACATCCCATTATCTGAATATACATAGAAGGAATAGTTTGAATTCCACAAGGCTTCTTATGAGAGTAATTGAATGGAAGGTAGTATTTTAATGGTAAGGTTAATGCTACATAGAAGACTTGACTGAGTATCGCCTCGCATGGAATAAACCAGTAGGTGAGATCATTGCTTAGATGGTGACAGAAATGTCTGGACATATCTGTCTCTCCTTGTTATTCTCTCCTTCATACTCTGCCATTCTTTTCCTTTAGGTCTTCCTATTCAGATTCACCATGCAGAACAGCTGCCCTGGGCCAGCTCCTGCTGAGCCAGGCTGATGGGAGAAGGCAGAGTGCTGTTGCTTTTTGGTGATGGGTTGTGGGTGGATGTTGAACATAATGAACCTAGACGAAAAAACTACAAACAAAAACCAAACCAAACCCAACAACTACACCACCACCACACCGAAACACACACTCTCACCCCCAACAAACTCAAATCAAACCAGAGCCTAAGCACTTTTGGGGAGGCTGGGATGTTGTTCTGGGAAAATGCAGTTGCTGTCTGCTCCATCTGTGCCGGCATGCGAGAGGAACGGTTATTAGGGCAGGACCCAGAGCATCACACCTGCAGTCCAGCCTCTGTGGGATCAGTAATTACGTGTTAATTAACAAGTCTGGAATGAGTGAGAGTTTGCTTGTCAGCAGATAATCTGTATAGTGACTAATAAGCTGCAGAATGTTTTCAATTAGCAGGCTTGAAAAGGAAATCCCAGTGAGTGTTTTGCTTGGTTGGGAAAGCAGTGAATGAATGTGCTCTGTTGTTAGGACCCTCAGAATAGGGAAGTGGCAGATTTAAAAAGTACATTGTAAGGGCTGGGGTCTGAGAAGCACACAGTTACTTGCTACTGTTGGCCATTGATGAACCCATACAGAGTAAACTTGAGTGAAAAGAAAATTTTCACTTGATTAAGTAAGAGCAAGCATGGAAAAATTCCACTCCTGCATAGATTCATTAAGGCGTTTTAGCAGTCTAAAATGAGTTTTGATTGCAAGGTTTTGAGTGAAGTGAAATAGGGACAGCTCCAGAATCTGTTCACTTGGGATGGAAACAAATGTTGCATTCTTTCTTTGGCACAGATTCTGGGAATCACTGACTGTGCTGCACCTCTGTTAGGCATTTTGCTGTGATCTCTCGCTGTTAAGTTCTCTCCATTATATGTTTACAAACAAGTATCAGGAGGAGAGTTATTTCCCAGTGACCTGGTTTGTCTGTTTTGACTTGACTTTATTTATCTTCTGCCCAAATTTGCACTCAGCAGCAACATTTGGAGAGATACTTTGAGCAGATTTTTTTAAATTCTTTTTTTTTCCTAGGATGGTATCAGAAGGGCAGGGAAGGAGGGACTCTGTGTTTTAATTAGCTTCTAGGAAGGAGAGCTCATACAAGGAAAGAACAACTAATATTTGTCTGGGATGCTGTAATCTATAACATTGGACTATGAAAGTTTCCCATTACATAGGACAACTTAAGAACATCAAGATATAGAATGTACAATTTTGAACAACTGTCAGGCACTGCAGATGGATCAGAGCTGGGCACATTAACCTAAAGGCACAGTTTCAAGGTAATTCTTGACCAGTAAGCTGTATTCAAAATCACAGTCAGAGAGAAGATATACCCTGTGATTTGAGGATTACTGTTACAGAAATGTGCTCAAGATATGAGTGACTTCCAGAGCTGGGAATACCCTGAACTAGCTGGCTCCGTGTTGTGCAGCTGCTTATAGCATTTTGTTTTAATGCTGCATCTTTTTGGGAAAGGAAGGTGGATGGAGATCTGCTTTGTCCATTCCTCACCTGCTATGGCTCATCTTAAGCTCCTTCCAAACAAGGATTGGAGCAGTGTAGTGCCCACCCTGCTCGGGCTTAGCTACAGGAGCCAGGAGCGCAAACTCCACTGCTGTGCTATGGCCACACTCTGCATCTCTAAGAATGAAAATTCTGCTGCAGCTGAGGACTTTTTATATAAGCTTGGAACGAGTACAGCTTGGATATGAATAATACCAACAATTGTATCTTTTCTTCTTAATAATCATCAGTCTTTAAGTTGGCAGTGAGCTGCTGGCATGGTTAAAGTGCAGAACGCAGAATCTCTCCCAGGTGGTAGTCCTTAGCCCACAGAAATCACTCAACTTGGACTTGAAAGTGTTCAAGGCTTCAGTTGCCCTTTTGGGACCTTCTATCCACTCCAGAGGCACTGCTGTTCCCCCTCCCCTGCAGCCCCTCAGAGTGCTGCTGCCACGCTTAGGGAAGCAAGGCAAAGGCAGATGGAAAGGTGGCTCGGTCATTTGCACGGGGTGAGATGTAGTCCAGATCTGCAAGAACATTTCCCCAGTTTCTCTTCTGTGTTTTCCTGCAGATCTCCTCCTGGCTGCTACATTGAACTGATGTTGGATGTAAGAGATCTTGATAGCCTCTAAGGGATGATCTTCTTCATGGAGCTAAAATTTTTGCTCTCTTGCAATTAATTTGTAGAGTTCTGTGTAGCACCTGTTAGGAAACCAAACTGGTTGTACAGATTTGGCCAAGCTCCTTCTAGAGCAGACAGGCAGGAGTTCTGCCATTTCAGGTAATCTGTGATCCTTGTGTTTTTTAATTTTTTTTTTTTAATTCTCACAGGGGTTACTAGTGCCCACCTCCACTTACTGGAGAGCTGGGCAAAGAGGAACCTAATGAGGTTCAACAAGGACCAGTGCAGAGTCCTGCATCAGTGAAGGAATAATAAATTGCACCAGTACAGGCTGGGAGGGGATCTGCTGGAAAGCAGCCCTGTGGAGAAGGACCTGGGAGTCCTGGGGTACAAGAAGCTCTCCATGAGACAGCAATGTGGCCTTGTGGCCAAGAAGCCCAATGGGATCCTGGGGTGCATTAACAGGAGTGTGGCCTGCAGATCCAGGGAAGTTCTCCTTCCCCTCTACTCCACCCTGGTGAGACCTCACCTGGAATATTACATTCAATTTTGGGCTCCCCACTTCAGGAGGGACAGGGATCTACTTGAAAGAGTCCAAGGGAGGGCTATGAAGATGATGAAGGGGCTGGAGCCTATGAGGAGAGTCTGAGGAACCTGGGGCTGTTTGGTCTGATGAAGAGAAGACTTAGAGGGGATCTAATCAATAAATATCTGAGGGCTGGGCGTCAAGAGGGATAGGACAGGCTCTGCTCTGTTGTGCCCTGTGACAGGACAAGAGGTAATGGATATAAGCTACAGCACAGGAAGTTCCACCTCAGCATGAAGAAGAACTTCTTTAGTGTAAGAGTCACAGAGCACTGGCACAGGCTGCCCAGAGAGTTTGTTTGTCTCCTTCTCTGGAGACTTTGAAGCCCTATCTGGATGTGTTCCTGTGTGACCTGTACTAGATTCTATAATCCTGCTCTCAATGATCTCTGGAGGTCCCTTCCAACCCCTAACATCCTGTGATCCTGCGAACTGTTTACTAACAAGTTATTTATAATTAAATTAATCTAGTTCAAGGTCTTCCCCTTCTACCAATTTCTGAAGGCTACCTGAGCTTGTATCTCACTCAGATCAGCTTGCAGACTTTTTGGCCTTCTCTTGTACTGCTAAAACCAGGATTGGCTTGGAGCTTAAGAGGTAGCATATGTTTTTCACTCTGAAGACAACATGTGTCTAGAATTATGTCCTCCCAGGTAAACGAGGTTGCAGCTGTTGTACCAGCCACCTCTTCACACTGGCAGCTTAAGGAGGCACTGTGGAACACTACTGGTGCCTCAAATCATCAGCCAGTGTGCATGAAATGCATGCAGACCATTACACGTGTGAATGTGAGGATTTTTAAATACTTCAGAGTGACTGCAAATTGGTTGACATCTGAAGGTTCTTTGCAGCAAATGTCATTGTGGTCATGTTCATCCTTTGGGTTTTCCATCCGGCTGACAGTTGTCCTTTGGGAATGGAGTAGCTCTGCTATGAGGACAGGCTGAGAGAGTTGGGGCTCTGCAGCCAGGAGAAGAGAAGGCTTCAAGAAGACCTTAGAGTAGCCTTCCAGTATCTGAAGGGGTCCTACAGGAAGGCTGGGGAGGGACTATTTATAAGATCTTGCAATGACAGGACAAGGGGCAATGGGTTTGAACTGGCAGAGGGAAGATTTAGACAGGATGTTAGGAGGAAGTTCTTTACAGTGAGGGTGGTGAG